>CM050172.1:16805165-17072665 GCA_027410445.1 Discoglossus pictus
TATGGCACTCATCTAGACCATCGCAAGGAGTGCTTTGCGAAGTCCGCGGTTGTGGCCTGCAACTGTTGGCTCTCTTGCAGCGAGCTCGATTCGCGAGCCCGCAGTTTTAACGTCCGAGACTTGAACCTATCTAAAACGCCTGCAAAACTTTTAGGCTCCAGGTTGGAAGGCTGGAATCTTCTCCATAAGGAAACCAAAGTTTGTTTTTGCAGAGATAGACATAGTGACTTTAAGGGTTTCTTTTCCCTTGATGATTTCCAATGATGTTTATTCTGTCATGGAAGCACTTGGTCACGAGTACAAAACAGAGGATTGGCATTTATTTATCAATTCTTCTAAAGTTAGCTTGAAAGCTGTGCTTCTCAACAAAGGAAATACGTTTCCATCAGTGCCACTAGCTCATGCTGCCAATGTCAAAGAAACTCATACTTGAAAAACTCAAATATGAAGAATACAAATGGAATATCTGTGGTGACTTGAAAGTAGTTGCTCTTTTGCTTGGAGTACAACTTGGTCCCACAAAGTACAGCTGTTTTCTTTGTGAGTGGGACAGCAGAGACTGAAGAAATCATTACACTCAGAAACAATGGCCAAAACAAACATCACTAACTCCAGGACAGAAGAATGTGGTCAACCTCCACTCCATATTCCTTTATGAAGAAAGTGATGGATCAAAGTGGACCTGGATTTACATGTTTGAGAACAAAATGCCCAAGGATCAGTGATGCAAAGATCAAAGAGGGGATCTTTGTAGGACCTCAAATAAGACATGACACTGATTAAAGATGAGAACTTTGATAGTCATTTGAACTAGGCTGAAAAGGCTGTATGGAAATCTTTCAAGAGTTTTTGCCAGAACTTCTTAGGGAATCATAAGGCAGACAACAACAAAGAAATGGTAGCACGACTTCAGCATGCGGGCTAAATGCGTGCAGATGTAAGAGCGCCAACAATTGCGCACCCCATAAATGTGCGCTGGCATTAAAGTGCGCACGGGCATTAGCGTGATCCGGTAGGTCAGCGTGCATTTAGCACAAGCGCTGAAGTCGAGCTACCCAAAAAGAGACTGGAAAGAAAGCAAAATAACCTTCCATTAGTACTCCCTAATGTCATCCCCTAAATTCAGGAGGAGGAATAAGCCCCATTTAATGCTGGAGGAAGGTGAGTGCTCACTGGGATGCAGAAGAGAGTCAGGGGTCCTGAGGCTTATACAGGAGGGGGTGAGGGTCCTGAGCCTTATTATACAGGAGGGGTCAGGGTCTTGAGCCTTATAGAGGAGGTAGCAGAGGGAAAGCCTTATTAACCCTATAATATCTCTGTTACAGCAAGGGGGCATGTATAGGGTCCCCAAACGCCTCTTCTAGTAAGGACCCCTCCTCCTGATCATTTCACTATAATGACTACCCTGTCCTTCCACCCCTTGTCTCGGTCCCTAGACCCCGGTCTCTAAGAATCTCTCTCCTCCTCCTCTCTACTTCCCTGTCTCTCTCTCTTCCCTCCTACACCTCTCACACATGGTTCTTTATCCTCTTCTCTCTCTTTCCCTCCTCCTTCCCCTCTCACACTTTTACTTCCTATCATTCCCTCATGTTTCTTGCTCCTATTCACCTACTCTCTCTCCTCCTGTCTCTCCCAGTGACTGTTGTTCTTTCCCTCTCTGTCCTATTTGTCCATTCATCTAACGCCCCCACCGCCTTCATCTCTCTCTCCCTCCCACCTGTATGCATCTCTCACCTTCCTCTCTCACACCATTGTTTGTATCTCTCACCTGTCTCCCTCCTGCCTATTGGTCTCCCTCTCGCCTACCTGTCTCCCTCTCACCTCTTTGTATCGCTCACATGTCTCCCTCCCACCTATCTGTGTGCATAAAGCCATTATAATGGCTAATCATATACCAGAAATATATAGATGTCTTCTTGTAATCCTCATATGCAAGTATGGCTGCTAATCACAGGATTGCTTAAAGATGGTACATAAGTTAAAAATGTAAGGTGCACACACAATGTGTAAAAAAAAACAAAAACAAGAGGGAGATGGTGTGCATGAATCTTAAATATATATTCAAATTGGGTCAGTCCAATGGCATAGGACAATTATAAAAGGCAAGATACTTGGAAGAACAAAGACAATAAATGCACATATATCACTTGGTACGTCATTAAACCCAGCACATAAGGTTTTACTGAACAGTGAAGTGCATGTATATTCATAAGGGCAACATTATGCCCAGTACTTGTGACTAGTTGAATTCCATCCTGCCTGTAGAGATCAAGTCCCACATGGGGTAGACCCTGCACACCTCCTCCACCTGGTCCCGATAGAGTGTTTCGCTCCGGTTATGAGCTTACTCATGGGCTGGAGATGATAAAAACTTAGGCCTATTTAAGGCATGATTACTTCCATGTTTGGATTCATAAAGGGGCGTGTTGAGTCAACCACGTGATGCGACACTGACTTTTGACGTAGATGCGTACTCCTTGTTAGTGCAATACTAATGCAGGCATAGGAGTTATTTGAATAAGGACAACTTTATTTGCACAGAGAATACCGGGCACAAGCGGCCATCTTAGATTGTATTCATAACTTTTCTCAAAAAAGCCTATAAACGTGCCCTAGAGGCAGATAGGACAGAACTCCTATATGGTCATAACAGCCAAAAAATTAAACAAAATGAAGATGCAGATAAATGTATACTCTGCATGATGACGTATGGAAGTGATTGGAAATAAATCAGGAATATACTAAGTGAGCATTGGCACATACTTTTGAATGATCCTATCTTGAAGAAACACTTAACTACTGAGCCGTCCATTACATATCGAAAAGATAAAAGTGTAGGCGATAACATCAGAAGTTTTTACGCACCTAAAGAAAATGAAATAAAAAAAACCTGGCTTGCCCACACAAAAGGACTTTTCAGATGTGGACATTGTAAGGCCTGTCCTTACATACAGTCATGAATTTACACATCCTACCACTCTGAAAAAATATCCTTTAAAAAATGTCATAATCTGTAAACCGACACGCTTGCCCATTGATATATGTGGGCAAAACAATATGGAAACTTTGCCAAAGTGTACTGGAGCTCACATATACGGTGGTTAATCAAATTGACACTCCAGTCTCACGCCATATGCAAATAAACTTGAAGCAATGAAATTCTTTAGTATTGCACTAACAATGAGTCCATTTTCCTTATATAGCTTAATAGAATAGGCGTAAAGCTTGCGGCCGGTCCTTGCGGCCCCGCAGCGGCTGCGGCCGTAATAGAATGAGTCCCTTGGTCTGCCAAAATAAAGCCTCAGTCATGCCAAATATGTTTTTGTTATGGTCGATGTAATGTAAAATATAAATTTGGGCCCATCTGAAAAAGCTCTAGCATTTCTCCTTTCAGCTTCCAGAATGTCCAAAATCTGATTATATTATAAATTGGTGGTAGATGTATGCAGGGTGGCAGATTTACTATGAGCCTCTAATATTGTGTCCTATTTTTAAATCTGCTTCAATGAGGAGAGGTATAGAACTGACTGGTTTTCAGTTAGTAAGATTTTTTATATAGTTTATTTTTCACACTCTTATTCCCTATTCAGATATCCACTAAGTTGCTCTATACCTTGTTAAATGATAGCTGCAGTAAAGGACTGATTGCTGCATGCCATTTCAACCCCTCCAAAAGGCTTCAACTTTCTCTTGATGGGAGGCATACTGTCACAAACCCATTTTCCATCTCCTGGATCTTAGCCCATTAAAGGACAGACTGCTGGAGGTCTGGATCACTAGACATGGAGATAGCATTATGTGTATTTGGAGGTTGGCCTATTGTTCACAGGGGCCACACAGGATGCCAGAATATTAGACCCCATGTGAAGTCAATCTCCTTTGTTTGTCTGCCACTCCCTGTCATTGTTGTGTTGTATACAGCACCACCCTCTGTATGTAACCCCTTTAAATATTGTTGGCTTTCCAAAAATAAATCAGTTCACTGCTGCGACATATAGAAATGGTAGGTTCTCTTATTTGCTCCTGGTGGCTGTGATACTGATCCTATCTCCACCCTGCAAGTAACTTGTCCTGGTCACTACAACAGGAAGGTTATTGAGACTGTTGGAAGTGCTCATTACTGATAGAGAGACCCTGACTGATACAGGAAACAGATATCAGGGTTCTGGTGCTGAGATTTACAAGGACCCAATGGTCCTTGTGGATAGTTAACCTGTAGTCTATAGCAGGTGGCCTTGGGCAGTTATTGCCCCGACCCCTGGATCATCACAGATACATTGGTGATAACCTCATTCATTGGTTGTTAATAGGCGGACCTGTGTCCAAATCAGGAACTTTGGCAACTACCTCTTTGTCTTTTCTGATGCCTCAATGTCATTAAATAATCTATCTTTCCTCTTGATTCACCTTGGTATACAGTGGACCCTTGTACTCAACTTTAACCCGTTACGGACGGCAGATTGAGTTCCAAAAAGGTTGAGTACCAAACAAGCTTTTCCCATAGGGATCAATGTAAATTGAAATAATCCATTCTGAACACCAGAAATTTCACATTTTAGTTTAAACTGATGGTGTTATTTTTTTTATACAAAACCTTAAAACTAAACAGACATAACTAAAAAACAATAATAAGATAAGATAGAATTTAACTCCACTTTAACTGTACTGAGTGGATTTGTTGGTGGCAATGTAGAGGAGGAGAAGAAGGAGAGACCGGTTATTGCTTGGAGGGGAGTCCTCCTCCATTAGAACATCAGGCACTTGCACAGGGGACATTTCTATTTTCTTTCTCTTAACAACACTGGACCTTGCTGGAAACTCTGATGTAGAGATTTTCACTAGAAACATATAAAGAGAAATTTACCTCTGCCTTCATTTAACACTGTTTGATCACTAAGCTAGTCCACATCTTGGTTACTTGAACTTTGTATGGGTGATACTTTTAAACAAAACTTTGTAATTCAACCCATTTAGCACACATTTCTTTGATCAGTGCAGTAGATGCTTCCTCCCTTCCCTCCTCTTCACCTGTAGAAATGTCCTCAGCCACTATCTGTTGCTGCTCCCTTTGAAGTTCCTGCAGCTTTTCAGTGCTGAGCTCTTGTCTGTTCTCTTCCACTTACTCTTCAATGTCTTCATTACTCATCTCTAGATCCATGGACTTGCCCAGAGACTCAATATCCTCCAGTATTGGGCAAGGTTCAGCGTCCATGTCTGCCAGATTCTGGCCACAATTTCCTCCAGGCACAGATCATGGTCTTGTAAGAGACTGCACGCCAGGCCTTATCTATTAGATTGACACAGTAAAGGATATTGAAATGGTCCTTCCAGAACTGTCTCAGTGTCAACTCTGTATCCAAGGTCATCTCAAAGCACCTCTGGAAGAGGGCCTTGGTATATAGTTTTTTAAAGTTTGAGATGACCTGCTGGTCCATGGGCTTAATCAGAGGAGTTGTGTTAGGGGGCAAGAACTTTACAGTTTTAAAATTAAAGTACTCCAGAAAGTTGTCCTCAAAGCCTGGATGGTGAGCAGGAGCATTGTCCATTATTTACAGAGCTAACAGAGACAGTATTTATTCCTGAAAATATTTTTGAACTTTGGGGCCAAACACTTTGTTCATCCATTTGATAAAGAACTCCCTGGTTACCCAAGCTTTGCTGTTGGCCCTCCATATTACACGTTATCATATTTCTCTTTTGATAACTCTGGGGTTATCACTGTGATAGACTAGTAGAGGCTTAATTTTAAAATCCCAAATAGCATTCCCATACACCAACAGATTTACCCTGTCCTTCATTATCTTGTGCCCTGGCAATCTCTTCTCTTCTTGAGTGATGTAGGTTCCAAAATAAACCAGGCTCATCACAGTTGAAGACGTGTTGGGGAATGAAAGCCTCAGCCTCTATAGTCTCTAAGCTCCTTAACAAAGGCTTTGGCAACTTCTTTGTCGCCACGTGCTATGCCTCACCATACTGTGAATGCATGTTCTCTTTTATAAATTTTCAAACCAAGCATCACTGGCTTAAATTCTTCACTGCTCACACCACTTGTTTTAGGCTCATCTTTTACCAGATCTGTATGCAATTGTTTTGCTTTCTTGTATATTAGTGTGTACAACAATTTCTCCACTTCCTCCAATATCTGGGACCTTTGATTAGTCACAGCCTTCACACCTCTAGCCACATCAATTCCTTTATTGGCTTCCTTATTTTTCAGTATCATAGAAATCATTGTTCTAGGCATTTTGTACTCAGCAGCGAGATCAGACACACGGCTACCATGCTCATACTTGTCTATAATCTTATGTTTCCATTCTATTTGGGTTCTCACTATTTTTCTTTTCTGTTGAGTGGTATCAAACTCATGATGTAGGCACGGGCTACACTTTGGTTCCTGTAAGCACAGGCTACACTTTTTGGTTTTTGTAAGCACATGCTACACTTTGATTCTTCTAGGCACATGCACACTAATAGGAACAGACCACTCTTTGGTTCTTATAGAAACAGGCTGTACTCTGGTACTTATAGGCACAGTCTACACTTTGGTTCTTATAGACACAGGCTGCACTTTGGCTCTTGTAGGCACAGACTTCTCTTGGGCTCTTGTAAGCACAGACTGCTCTTCCTGGAGAGACCGCATGTGGGGTTGCGTAAGAACGTTGTGTACCGAGGAAGTGTCAATATCTAAGCCAATTTTGTATCATTCAGATGCATCAAGTACCAAAAATTATGAATTCTGAGGCAGTCAAGAACCGAGGGTCTACTGTATAACAATGATTTATTTGTCCTTTATTAGGTCATTTATGTATACTACTGTAGTTTTCACTGTAAACAAAATATGTATTCCAGACCTTCACCTTATTTTCACAAATAAGTTAGACCTTAGCGAAATTTGAAAAAAAATGACTATCCCAGTAGCCTTTACACTTGGGATAGTTTGGGAGTTGACAGCAAGATAATTCACCTGTGTTACATGCAAATAAAGCATTTATAATTTAAATGTTGATTGATATTAAACACTCTTGGTTTTGTACAAATTAATAAGGATGTTTTCCCCTTTGTGTTGGAAGGGCTTGTGGATGGCGTGGATCTTATTTCCACATATAGTGGACACAAACAAAAACTGAGAAGTTGCTCACTCGCCTATAAAGTAAGTAATATGGTGAATACTAAAGATCATATTAAAGTACTTTTACTGTAGAAGAGGGTGATAGAAGACAAATATGGGGGAAGTAATACAGAATAACAAAAGTTTTATGTTTACAAAATTATCACTATGTTACTTATATTTTTCTATTTCACCACTATAAAGCATGTTAACACATAGTCTAAAAGTAAAATGCCCAGACTGTGAAATGGCAGATGTGGGTTTGGATCTTACCATCACATATATAGTTGTGAGCGTACGAGTTGTTGCTCACGCTTGCGGGCTCGCGTAGCGAGCCCGCGGCCCTCGCGTAGCGAGCCGCGGGCCTCGCGGGCGCTCCATGCCAGCAACTGAGGCCCCTCGCGAAGCAAGGGACTCAGTTGCTGGCGAGGTCACTGGGCAGGGGCCTCAAACCCTCGCAAAATTCACGTCGCTACTCAAAAAACACGACACACAAATTACGACACTCGCTAAATTTTACGAGGAACGCAAACAACGTACGAAACACGTTACCACACATTACGACCTCGCAAACATCGGACGCAAAACACGCCGACATACAAACATTTAAAACACAATACATACACACAGCACATACATAAAAAACTTACCTACACCAAGAGGGAGCACCCAGGACCTCAAAAATGCAACTTACACCTCGATTTTACTCGAAATAAAACAGTTTAGAGACTAAAAAAAAATCTAAGCGAGAGAAAAAATGGCCGCCGAACAAAACGAAAACGAGACTACAGCACTCTAAACTCGCAAAACACCACAAAACACCTACGGATATTCCGATACAGACCTATACCACACATTACTCGCCATTTTACACCAATGCGGAAATACACGACTACGCTAACGGTTTGGTCTCGCGCACGCACAGTGTTACACTGCACACATTCAGCATGCTTACACAGCAGCTCCACACCACTAATGCTGCAGCAACATCAACACAGATTGCCAGCTCTTCATCACAATGCTTCAAAATAGGTACACTATATTCATTTACTAATTTAGCTACCTTACAATTTCATTGCCGTCATTTTTTGACGGGCAATTCGCTAGTCACCTTAATATTTGTTTACATTTTTATTTTTATTTTGGTCACAGGAGAAAATTGAAGATATATATAGACTGTAAAGGGATGATATGATACAAATAAGGGAGTTGTAATGCTTTAATATAATTAGTTTAATGAAAAAGAAACAAATGGATGAAGAGAGATTCACGCTTAAAACCTACTTTTCTAAAAACTGAGGTTTTCACCCAGTACACCACATCTCGGCATTTTAAGTAAGGAGTATAGAAATGAGGCCTAAACCCTATAATCTATGCAGATTGTTTCAAAGGGGTTATACAAGCAGTAAATAAAAATGACAATATCTAAGTTAATTCTTGGTCAAGTTAAAACATTTAAATAAGTTGTCTAAAGATTTGGTGCTTTACACCTGATAAATATTATTTGAAATATATTAAACTAAAGAAACAAAATACATTTTATTGAATGCTGCCATTTAAATGGCGTGCAAATAAAACAGTAAATATATTTTTTTTTTTGGAAAAGATCTCTTCTATACTCTTGTTTAGTGTATATGTGATCACATATACACTCACTCATTGTAAAGCTGTTTTATTTGCAAGCCATTTAAATGGCAGCATTCAATAAAATTGATTTTGTTTCTTTAGTTTAATATATTTCATTTAAATAAGTTGTCAACATTATTTTCCACAACTTGATTGTGCACAGTGTCTTTGTTAACATCTGTGTCCCTTTAATTATAAAGCGAACTAAAAGAAGAATGGCTCTATTCCTATAAAGAAAGAAGTAGGGGGTCATTTCATCAGTTTTGTTCAGACAGTCTGAGTCTGCAGTTATTTTGTATCCATCCAGCTTATTGTTCAGCCAATCAGCTTTTGACTGTCCGATATCCTGTGCACTATTGAACACTTTTTATTTGTCAATAAAACATTGCAGGGGTGGGCCGTTCCCTGCCCAACTTTTGCCAGGAGTATAAAACATTGGTGGAATTCAGAAACAAATATTCAAATGTTTTAAACATGTTTAAAGAATCCATGGAACTTTACTGTCTATTTCAGATATACGGTCAGGTCCATAAATATTGGGACATGGACACAATTCTAACCTTTTTGGCTCTATACACCACCACAATGGATTTGAAATGAAACGAACAAGATGTGCTTTAACTGCAGACTTTCAGCTTTAATTTGAGGGTATTTACATCCAAATCAGGTGAACGGTGTAGGAATTACAACAGTTTGTATATGTGCCTCCCACTTTTTAAGGGACCAAAAGTAATGGGACAATTGTCTGCTCAGCTGTTCCATGACCAGGTGTGTGTTATTCCCTCATTATCCCATTTACAAAGAGCTGATACAAGCTCCAGAGTTAATTTCAAGTGTGCTATTTGCATTTAGAATCTGTTGCTGTCAACCCTCAATATGAGATCCAAAGAGCTGTCACTATCAGTGAAGCAAGTCATTATTAGGCTGAAAAAACAAAACAAACCCATCAGAGAGATAGCAAAAACATTAGGTGTGACCAAATCAACTGTTTGGAACATCCTTAAAAAGAAAGAATGCACCAAGGAGCTCAGCAACACCAAAAGACCCGGAAGACCACGGAAAACAACTGTGGTGAATGACCGAATAATTATTTCCCTGGTGAAGAAAACACCCTTCACAACAGTTGGCCAGATCAAGAACACTCCCCAGAAGGAAGGTGCATGTGTGTCATTTTAAGGATGTATTTTAATTTATATTTACTTATAAATACCTCTAGGTGGCTCCAGAATAATATATGTATATTTATTCTGAATAGTTAATATGGTGATGTAGACCGAGCAGATGACATTAACACATGTCATTTGTACAAAGGCTCCTTGTATCTGAACACTTACATGTGCAGTAGTCTTTCAGTTAACCAGAACTAAAGCAACCAGAAAAAAATGAATACTGTACTTTAGATAAAAATTAAATTTCTTAGGTCTCGACAAATGCCAGCAGACAGGTTGTCATGCCACAAAATGCTTACAGGCACAAAGATTTCATACACTGGACATCTCTGCAAATCAGTATTACCTAGAAGCAGACAGGCCTGAGTGTCTGAGCCAGGGCAGTGTTGGCGTTACATTTCCCTGACATGAGAGTCTAAGCCAATGCAGTGTTAGGGTTACATACTCCGGGCATGAGTGACTGAGCCAGGACAGTGTTGGCGTTACATTCCCCAGGCATGAGTGACTGAGCCAGAGCAGGGGTGGGGTTACATTTCCCAAGAGCATGAGTGACTGAGTCAGTGCAGTGTTGGGATTGCATTCCCTTTGCATGAGTGAATGAGCCAGGGCAGTGTTGGGGTTACATTCCCTGGGAATCAGTGACTAAGCCAGTGCAGAGTTGGAGTTGCATTCCCCGGGCATGAGTGACTGAGTCAGGGCACTGTTGGGGTTAGATTCCCCGGGCATGAGTGACTGAGCCAGAGCAGTGTTGGAGTTACATTCCCTGGGCATGAGTTACCGAGCCAGTGCGGTGTTGGAATCACATTCCCCGGGCATGAGTTACTGAGCCAGGGCAGTGTTGGGGTTACATTGCCTGGGCATGAGTTACTGAGCCAGGGCAGTGTTGGGGTTGCATTCCCTGGGCATGAGTGACTGAGCCAGGGCACTGTTGGGGTTACATTCCCCGAGCATGAGTAACTGAGCCAGCGCAGTGTTGGAGTTAAATTCTCCGGGGCATGAGTGTCTGAGCCAATGCAGTGTTAGGGTTACTTTCCCAGGGGCATGAGTGACTGAGCCAGGGCAGTGCTGGGGTTTCATTCCCTGGGCATGAGTAACTGAGCCAGCGCAGTGTTGGAGTTACATTCTCCGGGCATGAGTGTATGAGCCAATGCAGTGTTAGGGTTACTTTCCCAGGGGCATGAGTGACTGAGCCAGGGCAGTGCTGGGCCTACAATCCCTGGGCATGAGTGACTGAGCCAGTGCAGTGTTGAGGTTACATTCCCCGGGCATGAGTGACTGAGCCAAGGCAGTGTTGGGGTTACATTCCCCGGACATGAGTGAATGAGCCAGGGCAGTGTTGGGGTTACATTTCCCGGACATGAGTTATTGAGCCAGTGCAGTGTTGGGGTCACATTCCCCGGACATAAGTGACTGAGCCAGAGCAGGGGTGGGGTTACATTTCCTGAGCATGAGTGACTGAGCCAGTGCAGTGTTGGGGTTACATTCCCTGGGCATGAGTGACTGAGCCAGGGCAGTGTTGGGGTTACATTCCCCGGAAATCAGTGACTAAGCCAGTGCAGTGTTGGAGTTACATTCCCTGGGCATGAATTACTCAGCCAGTGCGGTGTTGGAATCACATTCCCCGGGCATGAGTTACTGAGCCAGGGCAGTGTTGGGGTCACATTACCCGGACATGAGTGACTGAGCCAGTGCAGGGTTGGGGTTACATTCCCCGGGCATGAGTGACTGAGCCAGGGCACTGTTGGGGTTACATTCCCCAGGAATGAGTGACTGAGCCAGGGCAGTGTTGGGGTCACATTTCCTGGACATGAGTGACTGAGCCAAGGCAGTGTTGGCGTTTCATTCCCCGGGCATGAGTGACTAAGCCAGGGCCATGTTGGGGTTGCATTCCCCGGGCATGAGTAACTGAGCCAGCGCAGTGTTGGAGTTACATTCTCCGGGCATGAGTTATTGAGCCAGAGCAGTGTTGGGGTTACATTCCCTGGGCATGAGTGACTGAGCCAGGGCACTGTTGGGGTTACATTCCCCGAGCATGAGTAACTGAGCCAGCGCAGTGTTGGAGTTAAATTCTCCGGGGCATGAGTGTCTGAGCCAATGCAGTGTTAGGGTTACTTTCCCAGGGGCATGAGTGACTGAGCCAGGGCAGTGCTGGGCCTACATTTCCTGGGCATGAGTGACTGAGCCAGGGCCGTGTTGGGGTTTCATTCCCTGGGCATGAGTAACTGAGCCAGCGCAGTGTTGGAGTTACATTCTCCGGGCATGAGTGTCTGAGCCAATGCAGTGTTAGGGTTACTTTCCCAGGGGCATGAGTGACTGAGCCAGGGCAGTGCTGTTCCTACAATCCCTGGGCATGAGTGACTGAGCCAGTGCAGTGTTGAGGTTACATTCCCCGGGCATGAGTGACTGAGCCAAGGCAGTGTTGGGGTTACATTCCCCGGACATGAGTTATTGAGCCAGTGCAGTGTTGGGGTCACATTCCACGGACATGAGTGACTGAGCCAGAGCAGGGGTGGGGTTACATTTCCTGAGCATGAGTGACTGAGCCAGTGCAGTGTTGGGGTTACATTCCCTGGGCATGAGTGACTGAGCCAGGGCAGTGTTGGGGTTACATTCCCCGGAAATCAGTGACTAAGCCAGTGCAGTGTTGGAGTTACATTCCCTGGGCATGAATTACTGAGCCAGTGCGGTGTTGGAATCACATTCCCCGGGCATGAGTTACTAAGCCAGGGCAGTGTTGGGGTCACATTACCCGGACATGAGTGACTGAGCCAGTGCAGGGTTGGGGTTACATTCACCGGGCATGAGTGACTGAGCAAGGGCACTGTTGGGGTTACATTCCCCAGGAATGAGTGACTGAGCCAGGGCAGTGTTGGGGTCACATTTCCTGGACATGAGTGACTGAGCCAAGGCAGTGTTGGCGTTTCATTCCCCGGGCATGAGTGACTAAGCCAGGGCCATGTTGGGGTTGCATTCCCCGGGTATAAGTAACTGAGCCAGCGCAGTGTTGGAGTTACATTCTCCGGGCATGAGTTATTGAGCCAGAGCAGTGTTGGGGTCACATTCCCCGGACATCAGTGACGGAGCCACTATAGTGTTGGGGTCACATTCCCCGGGCATGAGTGACTTAGCCAGTGTAGAGTTAGGGTTACTTTCCCCGGACATGAGTGACTGAGCCAGTGCAGTGTTGGGGTTACATTCCCCGGGCAAGAGCGACTGAGCCAGAGCAGTGTTTGGGTTACATTCCCTGGGCATGAGTGAGTGAGCCAGAGCAGTGTTGATGTTACATTCCCTGGGCATGAGTTACTGAACCAGTGTAGTGTTAGGGTCACATTCCTCGGACATGAGTGACTGAGCCAGTGCAGTGTTAGGGTTCCTTTCCCCGGGCATGAGTGACTGAGCCAGGGCAGTGTTGGCGTTACATTCCCCGGGCTGAAGTGACTGAGCCAGGGCACTGTTGAGGTTACATTCCCCGGGCATGAGCGACTGAGCCAGAGCAGTGTTTGGGTTACATTCCCTGGGCATGAGTGAGTGAGCCAGAGCAGTGTTGGTGTTACATTCCCTGGGCATGAGTGACTGAGCCAGTGCAGTGTTTAGGTCACATTCCCCGGACATGAGTGACTGCGCCAGTGCAGTGTTGGGGTTACATTCCTCGGGCATGAGTTACTGGGCCAGTGCAGTGCTGGAGTTACATTCTCAGGGCATGAGTGTCTGAGCCAGCGTAATGTTGGGGCTACATTCCCAGGGCATGAGTGACTAAGCCAGGGCAGTGTTGGCGTTACATTCACCGGGCTGAAGTGACTGAGCCAGTGCAGTGTTGGGGTCACATTCCCTGGGCATGAGTGACTGAGCCATGGCACTGTTGGGGTTACATTCCCCGGGCATGAGTGACTGAGCCAGTGCAGTGTTTGGGTCACATTCCCCGGACATGAGTGACTGAGCCAGTGCAGTGTTGGGGTTACATTCCCCGGGCATGTGTTACTGAGCCAGTGCAGTGCTGGAGTTACATTCTCCGGGCATGAGTGTCTGAGCCAGGGTAATGTTGGGGCTACATTCCCAGGGCATGAGTGACTAAGCCAGGTCAGTGTTGGCGTTACATTCGCCGGACATGAGTGAATGAGCCAGGGAAGTGTTGGGGTTACATTTCCCGGACATGAGTTATTGAGCCAGTGCAGTGTTGGGGTCACATTCCCCGGACATGAGTGACTGAGCCAGAGCAGGGGTGGGGTTACATTTCCTGAGCATGAGTGACTGAGCCAGTGCAGTGTTGGGGTTACATTCCCTGGGCATGAGTGACTGAGCCAGGGCAGTGTTGGGGTTACATTCCCCGGAAATCAGTGACTAAGCCAGTGCAGTGTTGGAGTTACATTCCCTGGGCATGAATTACTCAGCCAGTGCGGTGTTGGAATCACATTCCCCGGGCATGAGTTACTGAGCCAGGGCAGTGTTGGGGTCACATTACCCGGGCATGAGTGACTGAGCCAGTGCAGGGTTGGGGTTACATTCCCCGGGCATGAGTGACTGAGCCAGGGCACTGTTGGGGTTACATTCCCCAGGAATGAGTGACTGAGCCAGGGCAGTGTTGGGGTCACATTTCCTGGACATGAGTGACTGAGCCAAGGCAGTGTTGGCGTTTCATTCCCCGGGCATGAGTGACTAAGCCAGGGCCATGTTGGGGTTGCATTCCCCGGGCATGAGTAACTGAGCCAGCGCAGTGTTGGAGTTACATTCTCCGGGCATGAGTTATTGAGCCAGAGCAGTGTTGGGGTTACATTCCCTGGGCATGAGTGACTGAGCCAGGGCACTGTTGGGGTTACATTCCCCGAGCATGAGTAACTGAGCCAGCGCAGTGTTGGAGTTAAATTCTCCGGGGCATGAGTGTCTGAGCCAATGCATTGTTAGGGTTACTTTCCCAGGGGCATGAGTGACTGAGCCAGGGCAGTGCTGGGCCTACATTTCCTGGGCATGAGTGACTGAGCCAGGGCCGTGTTGGGGTTTCATTCCCTGGGCATGAGTAACTGAGCCAGCGCAGTGTTGGAGTTACATTCTCCGGGCATGAGTGTCTGAGCCAATGCAGTGTTAGGGTTACTTTCCCAGGGGCATGAGTGACTGAGCCAGGGCAGTGCTGTTCCTACAATACCTGGGCATGAGTGACTGAGCCAGTGCAGTGTTGAGGTTACATTCCCCGGACATGAGTTATTGAGCCAGTGCAGTGTTGGGGTCACATTCCCCGGACATGAGTGACTGAGCCAGAGCAGGGGTGGGGTTACATTTCCTGAGCATGAGTGACTGAGCCAGTGCAGTGTTGGGGTTACATTCCCTGGGCATGAGTGACTGAGCCAGGGCAGTGTTGGGGTTACATTCCCCGGAAATCAGTGACTAAGCCAGTGCAGTGTTGGAGTTACATTCCCTGGGCATGAATTACTGAGCCAGTGCGGTGTTGGAATCACCTTCCCCGGGCATGAGTTACTAAGCCAGGGCAGTGTTGGGGTCACATTACCCGGACATGAGTGACTGAGCAAGGGCACTGTTGGGGTTACATTCCCCAGGAATGAGTGACTGAGCCAGGGCAGTGTTGGGGTCACATTTCCTGGACATGAGTGACTGAGCCAAGGCAGTGTTGGCGTTTCATTCCCCGGGCATGAGTGACTAAGACAGGGCCATGTTGGGGTTGCATTCCCCGGGTATAAGTAACTGAGCCAGCGCAGTGTTGGAGTTACATTCTCCGGGCATGAGTTATTGAGCCAGAGCAGTGTTGGGGTCACATTCCCCGGACATCAGTGACGGAGCCACTGCAGTGTTGGGGTCACATTCCCCGGGCATGAGTGACTTAGCCAGTGTAGAGTTAGGGTTACTTTCCCCGGACATGAGTGACTGAGCCAGTGCAGTGTTGGGGTTACATTCCCCGGGCAAGAGCGACTGAGCCAGAGCAGTGTTTGGGTTACATTCCCTGGGCATGAGTGAGTGAGCCAGAGCAGTGTTGGTGTTACATTCCCTGGGCATGAGTTACTGAACCAGTGTAGTGTTAGGGTCACATTCCTCGGACATGAGTGACTGAGCCAGTGCAGTGTTAGGGTTCCTTTCCCCGGGCATGAGTGACTGAGCCAGGGCAGTGTTGGCGTTACATTCCCCGGGCTGAAGTGACTGAGCCAGGGCACTGTTGAGGTTACATTCCCCGGGCATGAGCGACTGAGCCAGAGCAGTGTTTGGGTTACATTCCCTGGGCATGAGTGAGTGAGCCAGAGCAGTGTTGGTGTTACATTCCCTGGGCATGAGTGACTGAGCCAGTGCAGTGTTTAGGTCACATTCCCCGGACATGAGTGACTGCGCCAGTGCAGTGTTGGGGTTACATTCCCCGGGCATGAGTTACTGGGCCAGTGCAGTGCTGGAGTTACATTCTCAGGGCATGAGTGTCTGAGCCAGGGTAATGTTGGGGCTACATTCCCAGGGCATGAGTGACTAAGCCAGGGCAGTGTTGGCGTTACATTCACCGGGCTGAAGTGACTGAGCCAGTGCAGTGTTGGGGTCACATTCCCTGGGCATGAGTGACTGAGCCATGGCACTGTTGGGGTTACATTCCCCGGGCATGAGTGACTGAGCCAGTGCAGTGTTTGGGTCACATTCCCCGGACATGAGTGACTGAGCCAGTGCAGTGTTGGGGTTACATTCCCCGGGCATGTGTTACTGAGCCAGTGCAGTGCTGGAGTTACATTCTCCGGGCATTAGTGTCTGAGCCAGGGTAATGTTGGGGCTACATTCCCAGGGCATGAGTGACTAAGCCAGGTCAGTGTTGGCGTTACATTCGCCGGGCTGAAGTGACTGAGCCAGTGCAGTGTTGGGGTCACATTCCCTGGGCATGAGTGACTGAGCCAGGGCACTGTTGGGGTTACATTCCCCGGGCATGAGTGACTGAGCCAGGGCAGTGTTGGGGTTACATTCCCCGGGCATGAGTGACTGAGCCTGTGTAGTGTTGGTGTTACATTCCCCGGGCTGAAGTGACTGAGCCAGTGCAATGTTTTGGTCACATTCCTTGGACATTAGTGACTGAGCCAGTGCAGTGTTAAGGTTCCTTTCCCCGGGCATGAGTGACTGAGCCAGTCCAGTGTTAGGGTTACTTACCCCGGGCATGAGTTACTGAGCCAGGGCACTGTTTGGGTTACATTCTCCGGGCATGAGTGACTGAGCCAGGGTAAAGTTGGGCTTACATTCCCCGGGCATGAGTGACTGAGCCAGTGCAGTGTTGGAGTTACATTCCCCTGGCATGAGTTACTGAGCCTGTGCGGTGTTGGAATCACATTCCCTGGGCATGAGTTACTGAGCCAGGGTAGTGTTGGGGCTACATTCCCTGGGCATGAGTGACTGAGCCAGGGCAGTGTTGGCGTTACATTCCCCGGGCTGAAGTGACTGAGCCAGTGCAGTGTTTGGGTCACATTCCCCGGACATGAGTGACTGAGCCAGTGCAGTGTTAAGGTTCCTTTCCCCGGGCATGAGTTACTGAGCCAGTGCAGTGTTGGGGTTACATTCACCGGGCTTGAGCGACTGAGCCAGGGCAGTGATGAGGTTACATTCCCTGGGTATGAGCAACTGAGCCAGTGCAGTGTTTGGGTTACATGCCCTGGGCATGAGTGAGTGAGCCAGGGCAGTGTTGGTGTTACATTCCCCGGGCATGAGTTACTGAACCAGTGTAGTGTTAGGGTCACATTCCTCGGACATGAGTGACTGAGCCAGTGCAGTGTTAGGGTTCCTTTCCCCGGGCATGAGTGACTGAGCCAGGGTGGTGTTGGGGCTACATTCCCTGGGCATGAGTGACTGAGCCAGGGCAGTGTTGGCGTTACATTCCCCGGGCTGAAGTGACTGAGCCAGTGCAGTGTTTGGGTCACATTCCCCGGACATGAGTGACTGAGCCAGTGCAGTGTTGGGGTTACATTCCCCGGGCATGTGTTACTGAGCCAGTGCAGTGCTGGAGTTACATTCTCCGGGCATGAGTGTCTGAGCCAGGGTAATGTTGGGGCTACATTCCCAGGGCATGAGTGACTAAGCCAGGTCAGTGTTGGCGTTACATTCGCCGGGCTGAAGTGACTGAGCCAGTGTAGTGTTGGGGTCACATTCCCTGGGCATGAGTGACTGAGCCAGGGCACTGTTGGGGTTACATTCCCCGGGCATGAGTGACTGAGCCAGGGCAGTGTTGGGGTTACATTCCCCGGGCATGAGTGACTGAGCCTGTGTAGTGTTGGTGTTACATTCCCCGGGCTGAAGTGACTGAGCCAGTGCAATGTTTTGGTCACATTCCTTGGACATGAGTGACTGAGCCAGTGCAGTGTTAAGGTTCCTTTCCCCGGGCATGAGTGACTGAGCCAGTCCAGTGTTAGGGTTACTTACCCCGGGCATGAGTTACTGAGCCAGGGCACTGTTTGGGTTACATTCTCCGGGCATGAGTGACTGAGCCAGGGTAAAGTTGGGCTTACATTCCCCGGGCATGAGTGACTGAGCCAGTGCAGTGTTGGAGTTACATTCCCCTGGCATGAGTTACTGAGCCTGTGCGGTGTTGGAATCACATTCCCTGGGCATGAGTTACTGAGCCAGGGTAGTGTTGGGGCTACATTCCCTGGGCATGAGTGACTGAGCCAGGGCAGTGTTGGCGTTACATTCCCCGGGCTGAAGTGACTGAGCCAGTGCAGTGTTTGGGTCACATTCCCCGGACATGAGTGACTGAGCCAGTGCAGTGTTAAGGTTCCTTTCCCCGGGCATGAGTTACTGAGCCAGTGCAGTGCTGGAGTTACATTCTCCGGGCATGAGTGTCTGAGCCAGGGTAATGTTGGGGCTACATTCCCAGGGCACGAGTGACTAAGCCAGGGCAGTGTTGGCATTACATTCCCCGGGCTGAAGTGACTGAGCCAGTGCAGTGTTGGGGTCACACTCCCTGGGCATGAGTGACTGAGCCAGGGCACTGTTGGGGTTACATTCCCCGGGCATGAGTGACTGAGCCAGGGCAGTGTTGGGGTTACATTCCCTGGGCATGAGTGACTGAGCCTGTGCAGTGTTGGTGTTACATTCCCCGGGCTGAAGTGACTGAGCCAGTGCAATGTTTTGGTCACATTCCCTGGACATGAGTGACTGAGCCAGTGCAGTGTTTAGGTTCCTTTCCCCGGGCATGAGTGACTGAGCCAGTCCAGTGTTAGGGTTACTTACCCCGGGCATGAGTTACTGAGCCAGGGCACTGGTTGGGTTACATTCTCCGGGCATGAGTGACTGAGCCAGGGTAATGTTGGGGTTACATTCCCCGGGCATGAGTGACTGAGCCAGTGCAGTGTTGGAGTTACATTCCCCGGGCATGAGTTACTGAGCCTGTGCGGTGTTGAAATCACATTCCCTGGGCATGAGTTACTGAGCCAGGGCAGTGTTGGGGTCACATTACCCGGACATGAGTGACTGAGCCAGTGCAGGGTTGGGGTTATATTCCCCGGGCATGAGTGACTGAGCCAAGGCACTGTTGGGGTTACATTCCCCGGGCATGAGTGACTGAGCCAGGGCAGTGCTGGGGTTACATTTCCTGAGCATGAGTCACTGAGCCAGTGCAGTGTTGGTTTTACATTCCCTGGGAGTCAGTGACTAAGCCAGTGCAGTGTTAAAGTTACTTTCCCCGGGCATGAGTGACTGAGCCAGGGCAGTGTTGGGGTGACATTTACTGGACATGTGTGACTGATGCCCTGCAGTGTTGGGGTTACATTCCCCGGGCATGAGTGACTGAGCCAGGGCAGTGTTTCGGCGTTACATTCTCCGGGCATGAGTGTCTAAGCCAATGCAGTGTTAAGGTTACTTTCCCAGGGTCATGAGTGACTGAGCCAGGGCAGTGCTGGGGTTACATTCCCTGAGCATGAGTGACTGAGCCAGTGCAGTGTTGGTGTTACATTCCCTGGGAGTCAGTGACTAAGCCAGTGCAGTGTTAAAGTTACTTTCCCCGGGCATGAGTTATTGAGCCAGTGCAGTGTTGGGGTCACATTCCCCGGACATGAGTGACTGAGCCACTGCAGTGTTGGGGTCACATTCCCCGGGCATGAGTGACTTAGCCAGTGTAGAGTTAGGGTTACTTTCCCGGACATGAGTGACTGAGCCAGTGCAGTGTTGGGGTTACATTCACCGGGCTTGAGCGACTGAGCCAGGGCAGTGATGAGGTTACATTCCCTGGGTATGAGCAACTGAGCCAGTGCAGTGTTTGGGTTACATTCCCTGGTCATGAGTGAGTGAGACCGGGCAGTGTTGGTGTTACATTCCCCGGGCATGAGTTACTAAACCAGTGTAGTGTTAGGGTCACATTCCTCGGACATGAGTGACTGAGCCAGTGCAGTGTTAGGGTTCCTTTCCTCAGGCATGAGTGACTGAGCCAGGGTAGTGTTGGGGCTACATTCCCTGGGCATGAGTGACTGAGCCAGGGCAGTGTTGGCGTTACATTCCCCGGGCTGAAGTGACTGAGCCAGTGCAGTGTTTGGGTCACATTCCCGGACATGAGTTACTGAGCCAGGGCAGTGTTAGGGTTCCTTTCCCCGGGCAACGCATGAGTCACTGAGCAAGTCCATTGTTAGGCTTACTTACCCCGGGCATGAGTGACTGAGCCAGGGTAATGTTGGGGCTACATTCCCCGGGCATGAGTGACTGAGCCAGTGCAGTGTTGAAGTTACATTCTCCGGGCATGAGTGTCTGAGCCAGGGCAGTGTTGGGGTTACATTCCCCGGGCATGAGTAACTGAGCCTGTGCAGTGTTGGAGTTACATTCTGCGGCCATAAGTGACTGAGCCAGGACAATGTTGGGGTTACATTCCCCGAATATGAGTGACTGAGCCAGGACAGTGTTGGCGTTTCATTTCCCTGACATGAGTGACTATGCCAGTGCAGGGGTTACATTCCCCGGGCATGAGTGACTGAACCAGAGCAGTGTTTGGGTCACATTCCCCTAGCATGAGTGAGTGAGCCAGGGCAGTGTTGGTGTTACATTCCCCGGGCATGAGTTACTGAACCAGTGTAGTGTTTGGGTCACATTCCTCGGACATGAGTGACTGAGCCAGTGCAGTGTTAGGGTTCCTTTCCTCAGGCATGAGTGACTGAGCCAGGGTAGTGTTGGGGCTACATTCCCTGGGCATGAGTGACTGAGCCAGGGCAGTGTTGGCGTTACATTCCCCGGACATGAGTGACAGAGCCTGTGCAGTGTTGGTGTTACAGTCCCCGAATATGAGTGACTGAGCCAGGACAGTGTTGGCGTTTCATTTCCCTGACATGAGTGACTAAGCCAGTGCAGGAGTTACATTCCCCGTGCATGAGTGACTGAGCCAGGACAGTGTTGGTGTTTCATTTCCCTGACATGAGTGACTAAGCCAGTGCAGGAGTTTGGGTTACATTCCCCAGGCATGAGTTACTCAGACAGTGCAATGTTTTGGTCACATTCCCTGGACATGAGTGACGGAGCCAGTGCAGTGTTAGGGTTCCTTTCCCCGGGCAACGCATGAGTCACTGAGCAAGTCCATTGTTAGGCTTACTTACCCCGGGCATGAGTGACTGAGCCAGGGTAATGTTGGGGCTACATTCCCCGGGCATGAGTGACTGAGCCAGTGCAGTGTTGAAGTTACATTCTCCGGGCATGAGTGTCTGAGCCAGGGCACTGTTGGGGTTACATTCCCCGGACATGAGTGACTGAGCCAGGGCAGTGTTGGAGTTACATTCTGCGGGCATAAGTGACTGAGCCAGGACAATGTTGGGGTTACATTCCCCGAAAATGAGTGACTGAGCCAGGACAGTGTTGGTGTTTCATTTCCCTGACATGAGTGACTATGCCAGTGCAGGGGTTACATTCCCCGGGCATAAGTGACTGAACCAGAGCAGTGTTTGGGTCACATTCCCCTAGCATGAGTGAGTGAGCCAGGGCAGTGTTGGTGTTACATTCCCCGGGCATGAGTTACTGAACCAGTGTAGTGTTAGGGTCACATTCCTCGGACATGAGTGACTGAGCCAGTGCAGTGTTAGGGTTCCTTTCCTCAGGCATGAGTGACTGAGCCAGGGTAGTGTTGGGGCTACATTCCCTGGGCATGAGTGACTGAGCCAGGGCAGTGTTGACGTTACATTCCCCGGGCTGAAGTGACTGAGCCAGTGCAGTGTTTGGGTCACATTCCCGGACATGAGTTACTGAGCCAGGGCAGTGTTGGGGTGACATTTCCTGGACATGTGTGACTGATGCCGTGCAGTGTTGGGGTTACATTCCCCGGGCATGAGTGACTGAGCCAGGGCAGTGTTGGTGTTACATTCCCCGGGCTGAAGTGACTGAGCCAGTGCAGTGTTGGGGTCACATTCCCCGGACATGAGTGTCTGAGCCAGGGCACAGTTGGGGTTACATTCCCCGGACATGAGTGACTGAGCCAGGGCAGTATTTGGGTTACATTCCGCGGGCATGAGTGACTGAGCCTGTGCAGTGTTGGTGTTACAGTCCCCGAATATGAGTGACTGAGCCAGGACAGTGTTGGCGTTTCATTTCCCTGACATGAGTGACTAAGCCAGTGCAGGGGTTACATTCCCCGGGCATGAGTGACTGAACCAGAGCAGTGTTGGGGTCACATTCCCAGAGCATGAGTGACTGAGCAAGTGCAGTGTTGGGGTTACATTCCCTGGGCATGAGTGACTGAGCCAGTGCAGTGTTGGGGTCACATTACCCGGACATGAGTGACTGAGCCAGTGCAGGGTTGGGGTTATATTCCCCGGGCATGAGTGACTGAGCCAAGGCACTGTTGGGGTTACGTTCCCCGGGCATGAGTGACTGAGCCAGGGCAGTGCTGGGGTTACATTCCCTGAGCATGAGTGACTGAGCCAGTGCAGTGTTGGTGTTACATTCCCTGGGAGTCAGTGACTAAGCCAGTGCAGTGTTAAAGTTACTTTCCCCGGGCATGAGTGACTGAGCCAGGGCAGTGTTGGGGTGACATTTCCTGCATAGGTGTGACTGATGCCGTGCAGTGTTGGAGTTACATTCCCCGGGCATTAGTGACTGAGCCAGGGCAGTGTTTTGGCGTTACATTCTCCGGGCATGAGTGTCTAAGCCAATGCAGTGTTAAGGTTACTTTCCCAGGGGCATGAGTGACTGAGCCAGGGCAGTGCTGGGGTTACATTCCCTGAACATGAGTGACTGAGCCAGGGCAGTGTTGGTGTTACATTCCCCGGGCTGAAGTGACTGAGCCAGTGCAGTGTTGGGGTCACATTCCCCGGGCATGAGTGGCTGAGCCAGGGCACTGTTGGGGTTACATTCCCCGGACATGAGTGACTGAGCCAGGGCAGTGTTTGGGTTACATTCCCCGGGCATGAGTGACTGAGCCTGTGCACTGTTGGTGTTACAGTCCCCGAATATGAGTGACTGAGCCAGGACAGTGTTGGCGTTTCATTTCCCTGACATGAGTGACTAAGCCAGTGCAGGAGTTACATTCCCCGTGCATGAGTGACTGAGCCAGGACAGTGTTGGCGTTACATTCCCCGGGCTGAAGTGACTGAGCCAGTGCAGTGTTTGGGTCACATTCCCGGACATGAGTTACTGAGCCAGGGCAGTGTTGGGGTGACATTTCCTGGACATGTGTGACTGATGTCGTGCAGTGTTGGGGTTACATTCCCCGGGCATGAGTGACTGAGCCAGGGCAGTGTTGGTGTTACATTCCCCGGGCTGAAGTGACTGAGCCAGTGCAGTGTTGGGGTCACATTCCCCGGGCATGAGTGGCTGAGCCAGGGCACTGGTGGGGTTACATTCCCCGGACATGAGTGACTGAGCCAGGGCAGTGTTTGGGTTACATTCCCCGGGCATGAGTGACTGAGCCTGTGCAGTGTTGGTGTTACAGTCCCCGAATATGAGTGACTGAGCCAGGACAGTGTTGGCGTTTCATTTCCCTGACATGAGTGACTAAGCCAGTGCAGGAGTTTGGGTTACATTCCCCAGGCATGAGTTACTCAGCCAGTGCAATGTTTTGGTCACATTCCCTGGACATGAGTGACTGAGCCAGTGCAGTGTTAGGGTTACTTTCCCCGGGCAACGCATGAGTCACTGAGCAAGTCCATTGTTAGGCTTACTTACCCCGGGCATGAGTGACTGAGCCAGGGTAATGTTGGGGCTACATTCCCCGGGCATGAGTGACTGAGCCAGTGCAGTGTTGAAGTTACATTCTCCGGGCATGAGTGTCTGAGCCAGGGCAGTGTTGGGGTTACATTCCCTGGGCATGAGTAACTGAGCCTGTGCAGTGTTGGAGTTACATTCTGCAGGCATAAGTGACTGAGCCAGGACAATGTTGGGGTTACATTCCCCGAATATGAGTGACTGAGCCAGGACAGTGTTGGCGTTTCATTTCCCTGACATGAGTGACTATGCCAGTGCAGGGGTTACATTCCCCGGGCATGAGTGACTGAACCAGAGCAGTGTTTGGGTCACATTCCCCTAGCATGAGTGAGTGAGCCAGGGCAGTGTTGGTGTTACATTCCCCGGGCATGAGTTACTGAACCAGTGTAGTGTTAGGGTCACATTCCTCGGACATGAGTGACTGAGCCAGTGCAGTGTTAGGGTTACTTTCCTCAGGCATGAGTGACTGAGCCAGGGTAGTGTTGGGGCTTTATTCCCTGGGCATGAGTGACTGAGCCAGGGCAGTGTTGGCGTTACATTCCCCGGGCTGAAGTGCCTGAGCCAGTGCAGTGTTTGGGTCACATTCCCGGACATGAGTTACTGAGCCAGGGCAGTGTTGGGGTGACATTTCCTGGACATGTGTGACTGATGCCGATCAGTGTTGGGGTTACATTCCCCGGGCATGAGTGACTGAGCCAGGGCAGTGTTGGTGTTACATTCCCCGGGCTGAAGTGACTGAGCCAGTGCAGTGTTGGGGTCACATTCCCCGGGCATGAGTGACTGAGCCAGGGCACTGTTGGGGTTACATTCCCCGGACATGAGTGCCTGAGCCAGGGCAGTGTTTGGGTTACATTCCCCGGGCATGAGTGACTGAGCCTGTGCAGTGTTGGTGTTACAGTCCCCGAATATGAGTGACTGAGCCAGGACAGTGTTGGCGTTTCATTTCCCTGACATGAGTGACTAAGCCAGTGCAGGAGTTACATTCCCCGTGCATGAGTGACTGAGCCAGGACAGTGTTGGCGTTTCATTTCCCTGACATGAGTGACTAAGCCAGTGCAGGAGTTTGGGTTACATTCCCCAGGCATGAGTTACTCAGCCAGTGCAATGTTTTGGTCACATTCCCTGGACATGAGTGACTGAGCCAGTGCAGTGTTAGGGTTCCTTTCCCCGGGCAACGCATGAGTCACTGAGCAAGTCCATTGTTAGGCTTACTTAACCCGGGCATGAGTGACTGAGCCAGGGTAATGTTGGGGCTACATTCCCCGGGCATGAGTGACTGAGCCAGTGCAGTGTTGAAGTTACATTCTCCGGGCATGAGTGTCTGAGCCAGGGCACTGTTGGGGTTACATTCCCCGGACATGAGTGACTGAGCCAGGGCAGTGTTTGGGTTACATTCCCCGGGCATGAGTGACTGAGCCTGTGCAGTGTTGGTGTTACAGTCCCCGAATATGAGTGACTGAGCCAGGACAGTGTTGGCGTTTCATTTCCCTGACATGAGTGACTAAGCCAGTGCAGGTGTTACATTCCCCGGGCATGAATGACTGAACCAGAGCAGTGTTGGGGTCACATTCCCCGAGCATGAGTGACTGAGCAAGTGCAGTGTTGGGGTTACATTCCCTGGGCATGAGAGACTGAGCCAGTGCAGTGTTGGGGTCACATTACCCGGACATGAGTGACTGAGCCAGTGCAGGGTTGGGGTTATATTCCCCGGGCATGAGTGACTGAGCCAAGGCACTGTTGGGGTTACGTTCCCCGGGCATGAGTGACTGAGCCAGGGCAGTGCTGGGGCTACATTCCCTGAGCATGAGTGACTGAGCCAGTGCATTGTTGGTGTTACATTCCCTGGGAGTCAGTGACTAAGCCAGTGCAGTGTTAAAGTTACTTTCCCCGGGCATGAGTGACTGAGCCAGGGCAGTGTTGGGGTGACATTTCCTGCATAGGTGTGACTGATGCCGTGCAGTGTTGGGGTTACATTCCCCTGGCATGAGTGACTGAGCCAGGGCAGTGTTTTGGCGTTACATTCTCCGGGCATGAGTGTCTAAGCCAATGCAGTGTTAAGGTTACTTTCCCAGGGGCATGAGTGACTGAGCCAGGGCAGTGCTGGGGTTACATTCCCTGAACATGAGTGACTGAGCCAGTGCAGTGTTGGTGTTACATTCCCTGGGAGTCAGTGACTAAGCCAGTGTAGTGTTAAAGTTACTTTCCCCGGGCATGAGTGACTGAGCCAGGGCAGTGTTGGGGTGACATTTCCTGGACATGTGTGACTGATGCCATGCAGTGTTGGGGTTACATTCCCCGGACATGAGTGACTGAGCCAGGGCAGTGTTTTAGCGTTACATTTTCCGGGCATGAGTGTCTAAGCCAATGCAGTGTTAAGGTTACTTTCCCAGGGGCATAAGTGACTGAGCCAGGGCAGTGTTGGGGTTACATTCCCTGGACATGAGTGACTGAGCCAGTGCAGTGTTGGGGTCACATTACCCGGACATGAGTGACTGAGCCAGTGCAGGGTTGGGGTTATATTCCCCGGGCATGAGTGACTGAGCCAAGGCACTGTTGGGGTTACATTCCCCGGGCATGAGTGACTGAGCCAGGGCAGTGCTGGGGTTACATTCCCTCAGCATGAGTGACTGAGCCAGTGCAGTGTTGGTGTTATATTCCCTGGGAGTCAGTGACTAAGCCAGTGCAGTGTTAAAGTTACTTTCCCCGGGCATGAGTGACTGAGCCAGTGCAGTGTTGAAGTTACATTCTCCGGGCATGAGTGTCTGAGCCTGGCAGTGTTGGGGTTACATTCCCCGGGCATGAGTAACTGAGCCTGTGCAGTGTTGGAGTTACATTCTCCGGGCATAAGTGACTAAGCCAGGACAATGTTGGTGTTACATTCCCCGAAAATGAGTGACTGAGCCAGGACAGTGTTGGCGTTTCATTTCCCTGACATGAGTGACTAAGCCAGTGCAGGGGTTACATTCCCCGGGCATGAGTGACTGAACCAAGGGCAGTGTTGGGGTCACATTCCCTGGGCATGAGTGACTGAGCCAGTGCAGTGTTGGGGTCACATTACCCGGACATAAGTGACTGAGCCAGTGCAGGGTTGGGGTTATATTCCCCGGGCATGAGTGACTGAGCCAAGGCACTGTTGGGGTTACTTTCCCCGGGCATGAGTGACTGAGCCAGGGCAGTGTTGGGGTGACATTTCCTGCATAGGTGTGACTGATGCCGTGCAGTGTTGGGGTTACATTCCCCGGGCATGAGTGACTGAGCCAGGGCAGTGTTTTGGCGTTACATTCTCCGGGCATGAGTGTCTAAGCCAATGCAGTGTTAAGGTTACTTTCCCAGGGGCATGAGTGACTGAGCCAGGACAGTGCTGGGGTTACATTCCCTGAACATGAGTGACTGAGCCAGTGCAGTGTTGGTGTTATATTCCCTGGGAGTCAGTGACTAAGCCAGTGTAGTGTTAAAGTTACTTTCTCCGGGCATAAGTGACTGAGCCAGGACAATGTTGGTGTTACATTCCCCGAATATGAGTGACTGAGCCAGGACAGTGTTGGCGTTTCATTTCCCTGACATGAGTGACTAAGCCAGTGCAGGGGTTACATTCCCCGGGCATGAGTGACTGAACCAGAGCAGTGTTGGGGTCACATTCCCCGAGCATGAGTGACTGAGCAAGTGCCGTGTTGGGGTTACATTCCCTGGGCATGAGTGACTGAGCCAGTGCAGTGTTGGGGTCACATTACCCGGACATAAGTGACTGAGCCAGTGCAGGGTTGGGGTTATATTCCCCGGGCATGAGTGACTGAGCCAAGGCACTGTTGGGGTTACTTTCCCCGGGCATGAGTGACTGAGCCAGGGCAGTGTTGGGGTGACATTTCCTGCATAGGTGTGACTGATGCCGTGCAGTGTTGGGGTTACATTCCCCGGGCATGAGTGACTGAGCCAGGGCAGTGTTTTGGCGTTACATTCTCCGGGCATGAGTGTCTAAGCCAATGCAGTGTTAAGGTTACTTTCCCAGGGGCATGAGTGACTGAGCCAGGACAGTGCTGGGGTTACATTCCCTGAACATGAGTGACTGAGCCAGTGCACTGTTGGTGTTATATTCCCTGGGAGTCAGTGACTAAGCCAGTGTAGTGTTAAAGTTACTTTCCCCGGGCATGAGTGACTGAGCCAGGGCAGTGTTGGGGTGACATTTCCTGGACATGTGTTACTGATGCCATGCAGTGTTGGGGTTACATTCCCCGGGCATGAGTGACTGAGCCAGGGCAGTGTTTTGGCGTTACATTTTCCGGGCATGAGTGTCTAAGCCAATGCAGTGTTAAGGTTACTTTCCCAGGGGCATGAGTGACTGAGCCAGGGCAGTGTTGGGGTTACTTTCTCTGGGAATGGGTGACTGAGCCAGTGCAGTGTTGGTGTTACATTCCCTGGGCATGAGTGACTGAGCCAGGGCAGTGTTGGGGTCACATTACCCGGACATGAGTGACTGAGCCAGTGCAGGGTTGGGGTTATATTCCCCGGGCATGAGTGACTGAGCCAAGGCACTGTTGGGGTTACATTCCCAGGGCATGAGTGACTGAGCCACGGCAGTGCTGGGGTTACATTCCCTGGTCATGAGTGACTGAGCCAGGGCAATTTTGGGATTACATTTCCTGGGAGTCAGTGACTAAGCCAGTGCAGTGTTGTGGTTACATTCCCTGGGCATGAGTGACTGAGCCAGGGCAGTGTTTTGGCGTTACATTCTCAGAGCATGAGTGTCTAAGCCAATGTAGTGTTAGGGTTACTTTCCCAGGGACATGAGTGACTGATCCAGAGCAGTGCTGGGGCTACATTCCCTCGGCATGAGTGAGTGAGCCAGTGCAGTGTTAAGGTTACATTCCCTGGGCATGAGTGACGGAGCCAAGGCACTGTTGGGGTTACTTTCCCCGGGCATGAGTGACTGAGCCAGGGCAGTGTTGGGGTGACATTTCCTGCATAGGTGTGACTGATGCCGTGCAGTGTTGGGGTTACATTCCCCGGGCATGAGTGACTGAGCCAGGGCAGTGTTTTGGCGTTACATTCTCCGGGCATGAGTGTCTAAGCCAATGCAGTGTTAAGGTTACTTTCCCAGGGGCATGAGTGACTGAGCCAGGACAGTGCTGGGGTTACATTCCCTGAACATGAGTGACTGAGCCAGTGCAGTGTTGGTGTTATATTCCCTGGGAGTCAGTGACTAAGCCAGTGTAGTGTTAAAGTTACTTTCCCCGGGCATGAGTGACTGAGCCAGGGCAGTGTTGGGGTGACATTTCCTGGACATGTGTTACTGATGCCATGCAGTGTTGGGGTTACATTCCCCGGGCATGAGTGACTGAGCCAGGGCAGTGTTTTGGCGTTACATTTTCCGGGCATGAGTGTCTAAGCCAATGCAGTGTTAAGGTTACTTTCCCAGGGGCATGAGTGACTGAGCCAGGGCAGTGTTGGGGTTACTTTCTCTGGGAATGGGTGACTGAGCCAGTGCAGTGTTGGTGTTACATTCCCTGGGCATGAGTGACTGAGCCAGGGCAGTGTTGGGGTCACATTACCCGGACATGAGTGACTGAGCCAGTGCAGGGTTGGGGTTATATTCCCCGGGCATGAGTGACTGAGCCAAGGCACTGTTGGGGTTACATTCCCCGGGCATGAGTGACTGAGCCACGGCAGTGCTGGGGTTACATTCCCTGGTCATGAGTGACTGAGCCAGGGCACTTTTGGGATTACATTTCCTGGGAGTCAGTGACTAAGCCAGTGCAGTGTTGTGGTTACATTCCCTGGGCATGAGTGACTGAGCCAGGGCAGTGTTTTGGCGTTACATTCTCAGAGCATGAGTGTCTAAGCCAATGTAGTGTTAGGGTTACTTTCCCAGGGACATGAGTGACTGATCCAGGGCAGTGCTGGGGCTACATTCCCTCGGCATGAGTGAGTGAGCCAGTGCAGTGTTGAGGTTACATTCCCTGGGCATGAGTGACGGAGCCAAGGCACTGTTGGGGTTACTTTCCCCGGGCATGAGTGACTGAGCCAGGGCAGTGTTGGGGTGACATTTCCTGCATAGGTGTGACTGATGCCGTGCAGTGTTGGGGTTACATTCCCCGGGCATGAGTGACTGAGCCAGGGCAGTGTTTTGGCGTTACATTCTCCGGGCATGAGTGTCTAAGCCAATGCAGTGTTAAGGTTACTTTCCCAGGGGCATGAGTGACTGAGCCAGGGCAGTGCTGGGGTTACATTCCCTGAACATGAGTGACTGAGCCAGTGCAGTGTTGGTGTTATATTCCCTGGGAGTCAGTGACTAAGCCAGTGTAGTGTTAAAGTTACTTTCCCCGGGCATGAGTGACTGAGCCAGGGCAGTGTTGGGGTGACATTTCCTGGACATGTTTTACTGATGCCATGCAGTGTTGGGGTTACATTCCCCGGGCATGAGTGACTGAGCCAGGGCAGTGTTTTGGCGTTACATTTTCCGGGCATGAGTGTCTAAGCCAATGCAGTGTTAAGGTTACTTTCCCAGGGGCATGAGTGACTGAGCCAGGGCAGTGTTGGGGTTACTTTCTCTGGGAATGGGTGACTGAGCCAGTGCAGTGTTGGTGTTACATTCCCTGGGCATGAGTGACTGAGCCAGGGCAGTGTTGGGGTCACATTACCCGGACATGAGTGACTGAGCCAGTGCAGGGTTGGGGTTATATTCCCCGGGCATGAGTGACTGAGCCAAGGCACTGTTGGGGTTACATTCCCCGGGCATGAGTGACTGAGCCACGGCAGTGCTGGGGTTACATTCCCTGGTCATGAGTGACTGAGCCAGGGCAATTTTGGGATTACATTTCCTGGGAGTCAGTGACTAAGCCAGTGCAGTGTTGTGGTTACATTCCCTGGGCATGAGTGACTGAGCCAGGGCAGTGTTTTGGCATTACATTCTCAGAGCATGAGTGTCTAAGCCAATGTAGTGTTAGGGTTACTTTCCCAGGGACATGAGTGACTGATCCAGAGCAGTGCTGGGGCTACATTCCCTCGGCATGAGTGAGTGAGCCAGTGCAGTGTTAAGGTTACATTCCCTGGGCATGAGTGACGGAGCCAAGGCACTGTTGGGGTTACTTTCCCCGGGCATGAGTGACTGAGCCAGGGCAGTGTTGGGGTGACATTTCCTGCATAGGTGTGACTGATGCCGTGCAGTGTTGGGGTTACATTCCCCGGGCATGAGTGACTGAGCCAGGGCAGTGTTTTGGCGTTACATTCTCCGGGCATGAGTGTCTAAGCCAATGCAGTGTTAAGGTTACTTTCCCAGGGGCATGAGTGACTGAGCCAGGACAGTGCTGGGGTTACATTCCCTGAACATGAGTGACTGAGCCAGTGCAGTGTTGGTGTTATATTCCCTGGGAGTCAGTGACTAAGCCAGTGTAGTGTTAAAGTTACTTTCCCCGGGCATGAGTGACTGAGCCAGGGCAGTGTTGGGGTGACATTTCCTGGACATGTGTTACTGATGCCATGCAGTGTTGGGGTTACATTCCCCGGGCATGAGTGACTGAGCCAGGGCAGTGTTTTGGCGTTACATTTTCCGGGCATGAGTGTCTAAGCCAATGCAGTGTTAAGGTTACTTTCCCAGGGGCATGAGTGACTGAGCCAGGGCAGTGTTGGGGTTACTTTCTCTGGGAATGGGTGACTGAGCCAGTGCAGTGTTGGTGTTACATTCCCTGGGCATGAGTGACTGAGCCAGGGCAGTGTTGGGGTCACATTACCCGGACATGAGTGACTGAGCCAGTGCAGGGTTGGGGTTATATTCCCCGGGCATGAGTGACTGAGCCAAGGCACTGTTGGGGTTACATTCCCCGGGCATGAGTGACTGAGCCACGGCAGTGCTGGGGTTACATTCCCTGGTCATGAGTGACTGAGCCAGGGCAATTTTGGGATTACATTTCCTGGGAGTCAGTGACTAAGCCAGTGCAGTGTTGTGGTTACATTCCCTGGGCATGAGTGACTGAGCCAGGGCAGTGTTTTGGCGTTACATTCTCAGAGCATGAGTGTCTAAGCCAATGTAGTGTTAGGGTTACTTTCCCAGGGACATGAGTGACTGAGCCAGGGCAGTGCTGGGGTTACATTCCCTGAACATGAGTGACTGAGCCAGTGCAGTGTTGAGGTTACATTCCCTGGGCATGAGTGACGGAGCCAAGGCACTGTTGGGGTTACTTTCCCCGGGCATGAGTGACTGAGCCAGGGCAGTGTTGGGGTGACATTTCCTGCATAGGTGTGACTGATGCCGTGCAGTGTTGGGGTTACATTCCCCGGGCATGAGTGACTGAGCCAGGGCAGTGTTTTGGCGTTACATTCTCCGGGCATGAGTGTCTAAGCCAATGCAGTGTTAAGGTTACTTTCCCAGGGGCATGAGTGACTGAGCCAGGACAGTGCTGGGGTTACATTCCCTGAACATGAGTGACTGAGCCAGTGCAGTGTTGGTGTTATATTCCCTGGGAGTCAGTGACTAAGCCAGTGTAGTGTTAAAGTTACTTTCCCCGGGCATGAGTGACTGAGCCAGGGCAGTGTTGGGGTGACATTTCCTGGACATGTTTTACTGATGCCATGCAGTGTTGGGGTTACATTCCCCGGGCATGAGTGACTGAGCCAGGGCAGTGTTTTGGCGTTACATTTTCCGGGCATGAGTGTCTAAGCCAATGCAGTGTTAAGGTTACTTTCCCAGGGGCATGAGTGACTGAGCCAGGGCAGTGTTGGGGTTACTTTCTCTGGGAATGGGTGACTGAGCCAGTGCAGTGTTGGTGTTACATTCCCTGGGCATGAGTGACTGAGCCAGGGCAGTGTTGGGGTCACATTACCCGGTCATGAGTGACTGAGCCAGTGCAGGGTTGGGGTTAAATTCCCCGGGCATGAGTGACTGAGCCAAGGCACTGTTGGGGTTACATTCCCCGGGCATGAGTGACTGAGCCACGGCAGTGCTGGGGTTACATTCCCTGGTCATGAGTGACTGAGCCAGGGCAATTTTGGGATTACATTTCCTGGGAGTCAGTGACTAAGCCAGTGCAGTGTTGTGGTTACATTCCCTGGGCATGAGTGACTGAGCCAGGGCAGTGTTTTGGCATTACATTCTCAGAGCATGAGTGTCTAAGCCAATGTAGTGTTAGGGTTACTTTCCCAGGGACATGAGTGACTGATCCAGGGCAGTGCTGGGGCTACATTCCCTCGGCATGAGTGAGTGAGCCAGTGCAGTGTTGAGGTTACATTCCCTGGGCATGAGTGACGGAGCCAATGCACTGTTAGGGTTCCTTTCCCCGGACATGAGTGACTGAGCCAGGGCACTGTTTGGGTTACATTCCCCGGGCATGAGTGACTGACACAGTGCAGTGTTGGAGTTACATTCTCTGGTCAAGAGTGTCTGAGCCAGGGCACTGTTGGGGTTACATTCCCCGGACATGAGTGACTGAGCCAGGGCAGTGTTGGAGTTACATTCTCCGGGCATGAGTGATTCAGCCAGGGCAGTGTTGGGGCTAAATTCCCCGAATATGAGTGACTGAGCCAGTGCAGTGTTGGGGCTACATTCCCCGAATATGAGTGACTGAGCCAGTGCAGTGTTGGAGTTACATTCCCCGGGCATGAGTGACTGAGCCAGTGCAGTGTTGGTGTTATATTCCCCGGGCATGAGTGACTGAGCCAGTGCAGTGTTGGTGTTACATTCCCTGAGCATGAGTGACTGAGCCAGTGCAGTCTTGGTGTTAGTGTTACACCCTTCGGCATGAGTAACTGAGCCAGCTCAGTATTATTGTTACATACCCCGAGTTCAGCACCGCACCCTTCATTTGAACGTACCTGTGTGTAAGTGAGGAGTGAAAGCTGCTGCTGCTAGAACAGCCCTCACTGTCATATATACTTTGCAGAGCATTCTATGTACAGCTAATCTAGGCCTCTTTTAATAGTACTCTCAAGCAACCAGAATCTACATTGATCCGGCATCTACCAATCCCCATGGGTGCCGTTTAACTGAGAGTATACTGTACTATTATTATTCTACAACATAGAAATATAGATACAGTGTGTATTGATTTTATTAGGAAACAGTATAATTGTGATATAAGGGGACAAAGTAGTCTTTATAATGCTATAGAAAATTATGAAACAAGTGGATAAAGCAGCACATTTATAAAAAAAAGAGCATTGCAATCGGTTAGGGTGAACATGGGTAACTAAGCACTTGCTAATGTATATAAAACAGTACAATCAGTCATGATACAAGTGTGTAAAGTAGGATCCAAATAATGACCCACTACAATAAGCAAATGGAAAACACTCTAAAAAGAAAATTGTCTTCAACTTCATTAATGTTGGTAAAAAACACCACAGTGAGTATCATACATACTCGAGTATAAGCCGAGCTTTTCAGCCCTTTTTTTAAGGCAAAAAAGGGCCCCCTCGGCTTATACTCGAGTCACTCTCCCCCCCCCCCCCGTGTCTCTCTAACCCCCCCGTGTCTCTCTAACCCCCCCGTGTGTCTCTACCCCCCCGTGTGTCTCTAACCCCTCCGTGTGTCTCTAACCCCTCCGTGTGTCTCTAACCCCCAGTGTGTCTCTAACCCCCCTGTTTGTCTCTAACCCCCGGTGTGTCTCTCTACCCCCCGTGTCTCTTTCCCCTTCGCCCTCCTCAACCTAAACCCCCCTCAACCCCCCTCCTATATCTAAACCCCCCTAAATACCTCCCCCCTCTCCCCTCACTTACCCGCTTGACCCGGAGTCGGCGCGCATGTGACGTCACATGCACGCCGCGTCATTAGCATATAACGGGTGCCGGCACCCGGTATATGCTAATGAGGCGGCGCGCATGTGACGTATGTCACATGCGCGCCGGGTCAGGGAGCGGAGGCCAGAGCACAAGCAGGTAAGTGAGGGGAGAGGGGAGAGGTATTTATGGGGGTTTAGGTGGAGGAGGGGGGTTGAGGGGGGTTTAGGTTGAGGAGGGGGGTTGAGTAGGGGGGTTGGGGTTGAGGGGGATTGAAGGGGGAGGTTTGTGGGGGGTTGAGGAGGTGGGTTGGGGTTGAGGGGGGTTGAGGTTGAGGAGGGGGGTTGAGGTTGAGGAGGGAGGTTAAGGATGAGGAGGGGTTGAGGATGAGGAGGGGGTTTGAGGATGGGGGGTTGAGGTTGAGGAGGGGGGTTGAGGAAGGAGGTTGAGGAGAGAGGATGAACATGGGGGGTTGAGGAGAGAGGATGAACATGGGGGGTTGAGGAGGGGGGATGAGGAGGAGGTTGAGAAGGAGGTTGAGGATGAGGAGGGAGGTTGAGGGGGAGGTTGAGGAGGAGGAGGGGGGTTGAGGATGGAGGGTTGAGGTTGAGGAGGGAGGTTGAGGATGAGGAGGGGGGTTGAGGAGGGGGGGTTGAGGAGAGAGGATGAGCATGGGGGGGTTAAAGAGGGGGGTTGAGGATGGGGGGGGTTGAGGAGGGAGGATAAGGAGGGAGGTTGAGGAGGGGGTTGAGGATGAGGAGGGAGGTTGAGGAGGGGGTTGAGTATGAGGAGGGAGGTTGAGGAGTGGGGTTGAGGAGGTTGATAAGGGAGGGGGGGAGAGACACAGGGGAGGGAGAGTTTGGAAGAGACACATGGAAGGGAGAGGGGAGAAGAGACACAGGGAAGGGAGAGGGGAGAAGAGACACGGAGAGAGAGGGGGACACAGAGGGCACAAGAGGGACACAGGGGGCAGCACATTTCCCACCCTCGGCTTATACTCGAGTCACTCATTTTACCCAGTATTTTGAGGTAAAATGGGTGCCTCGTCTTATACTCGGGTCGGCTTATACTCGAGTATATACGGTAATTAAAATGATATCAGTATACCGAGATAGTAGAATCAAATTGGCATATGATATTAGTGCATTCAACGATAACATTTGTGCATATAGTATAACCACCACAAAATACTTTTTTTTGGAGGCTAGCAAAACACCTCAATATGCACAAAATAATATTATTTTTCCCATTATAATATCTATCTATTGTCTTCTACACCTTGCCCCAATGCCAATACTAATGTCTTTACTAACCTTACATCAGCCCTTCTGTGATATCAATATCTTACTAGCCACACACTAAAAGTATTTGCTATTGTATAACACAAGGAATATAGGCTGTGTTCAATACCACTTGTGATATATCACCAAATCAGTACATATATATTTCTTGTGTTTACAAAGTCTCTTTAAAATATTCCTTATAAACCCTATATAGGTGTTCCCATCTTGTATTTCCCTTATGAAAATAAGGAATATACAGAATATGGTTTGGTATTTTGTGTGTGTCAGTATGCTTATTTATAAAAGTATCTCTATGGCTGGAATTTATATGTGCCCTTTTAGAAATTTCTCATTTGTCCTTGTCAACGTTTTGATTGCACTTTAATAACAGAGTTAATGCTATTTGGAGGTATAATTCAAAAATGTTTGCTAATCTCAGATTTAATACTTTGAGGCACTATTTATGCTTTTAAGTGCACTAAGAGTAGGCGACAATGGTTGTGTTTTTTGTTTTTAACCCATTTCCCTGTTTTTAAACATATATAAGTATACTCACCCCTTCTGGATCGCTACCTTGTCGTGGTGAAAGGGCTTGTGCACTTCGATGACCCATGTAGGGTCAGTCAAGATGGGTAGGTTATGGCAGGGAGGTCAGACAAATCACGGTCCACTGGAGAAGGAACTTATTTATTAAGTTTAAGTACTCTGCAAATATTAGTTTTAATTTGAGCTAGATTGAGCCATTCCTTAAATTGTAGATGGTTCTGATCTTTAAAGGTCGAGGGTGACCATTGCTGGTTTACCCTCAATAGTTCAATGGCTATAATAAATGTTTTATCTATCCACCATTTTAGTTGAGATAATCTGTTGATTGATATGTCTCTATGAGGAGTCCATAGAGGAGTAAGCCAAGACCATGACTCTACTAAGGGTGCCCTCTTATTCAGATGAGTCCATAAGGACAGGGATTGAGCCACACTGCTGGGGAGTTGGTAACGGTTCACTTTGTGGTGTAGGCTTAGCCAAAACACTTGGTTAATAAGGAGATTCTGTTCCTTAAGAATGTGGTTTTCATTATCCACCCATACTGGTAAATGTTCTCTAATGAACCACTTGAATAATTGCGCCAGTCTAGCAGCTTTTAAATATTTTAAAAAGTCTGGAAGGGCTAATCCACCTTTATCTTTAGATGCCATTATGGTAGCTTATTTATTCTTGTTTTTTTGTGTTCCCAGATAAAGCGGGAGATTTCCCTCTTTAGGATTATACTATTTTTCGTGTTAACCGCTGTCGGTATTGTGCGAAAGAGGTTTAAGAGTTTGGGTAATGTGTTCATTTTGATAGCTTGTATCTTTCCTAACCAGAAAATTTTGTAAGAGGACCACGTATTAATGTCAAAGAGCAGCTTTTTTATGAGCATGGGATAGTTTGCGTTGTATAATAAGCTAGATTGTCTAGGGATACAGATGCCTAAATATTTAATATGTTATTGAGCCCATTAAAAAAAAAAACTTGGCTAATATTAAGGATTCTATGTTTTTCCTTAAGGAGAAATTTTATGCTTCACTTTTGCTAGTCTTTATTTGTAAACCTGAGATGCTGCCAAAATGGCGTGTTAAACATGTTAAACCTATTAGGGAGGCTTGTCACTGGTTCGATGATGGTAAGCATAATGTCATCAGTGAAAAGGCCCAGTTTATACTCAGCTTCTTTTAAGCATATTCCCTTTACATTTTGGTTTTCTCTCAAGGCTATGGCTAAGGGTTCAATGCACAAAATGGAGTGGGGAAAGGGGACACCCTTGTCTTGTCCCTCTCGATATTTTAAAAGGTTGGGATCTGAAACCTTCATGGGTAACATATTAACATATGCTTTTGGAGCCAAGTATAGCGCTAATGTGCCTTTCACTAGCCCATCGCTCAGGCCAAACTTATGTAGGATCTCGAACATGTAAGCCCAATCTATCCTATCAAAGGCTTTTTCTGCGTCCAGCGAAAGTAGCATCATGGGGACCTTTTACACCGACGTGACATCTAATATGTCTAGAATTCGTCTAGTGTTGTCTAGGACTTCTCGCCCCGAATAAACCCCACCTGGTCAGGATGGATCAACCATGGTAGTTCTTGATATTGTCTGTTCGCTACAATTTTGGTGTATATTTTAATGTCTCTATTGATTAGAGAAATGGGTCTGTAGCTCTGACATTGGGCTGGATCTTTACCCACAATTACTTTGGCTTCTAGAAATGTAGCCCTCATGTGTTTTCCTGATAGGAAATCATTAAACAAAGATTGAAGGTGGGATAGTAGGGTTTCCATACATTTCTTATAGTAATTATTGGTGAATCCATCTGATCCAGGAGCTTTGTGTGGTTTTGTTTCTTTAATGGCATTTTTAATTTCATCTATGGATATATGAATATCCAGGAAATCAAGTCCAACACTTAATTTGTTCTACGCGTCTAGGCGAACCCGACTGGGGGGACGCCCAGTATAATGTGTAATATTTTTCAAATGTCTGTGTGATTTTGCCTGGTTGATAGATAGTCTTACCATTTTCCAGTTTAAGTTTGGAGATAAACAAATTTGACCTTTGTTGTGTAAGTTTTTTGGCTAAAATTTTGTCAGGTTTGTTAGAGAATATATATTTAGACTGAGTTCGCTGTATTATGGTTACAACCTTCCTCCGCAGGATCTCTTTCAAGTCCTGTTTAAGTTTATTTATTTCCATTTGGACCATAGGTGGTCTCAGAGATGATGAGGACTTTTGGAGGGCTGAGATCTTGGCGTTAAGCTCTTTAATTTGGGATAGCTCAAGTTTTATGGTAAAGGAACGTTTTTAGATGCATGTACCTCTCAGTACTGCTTTATGTGCTGTCCATACTCCTGTGTGATCCACTTCCCCTCCACTATTCAAATTAAAGTAATCTACTATTTCTTTGTGAATTTTTTTTTTTCCCCTTGACGAAGCATCATTAAGGGTTTAGGGCCCATGTTGGGGATTGTCATTTGGGGAGTAGATCACTTAGAGAAATGCTAACCAATTCATGATTGGGGCATATACATGTAATAATGATAGCTATCTTTCATTAAAAATACTATGTATCAGAATATATCTCTCATCATCATCTCGGTGGGTAGATAGATATATGTTGAAAATGTAGTCTCTTGTGTAGTGATGTCGCGAACATAACATTTTGGGTTCGCGAACGCGAACCGCCGCAAGTGTTCGCGAACCAGCGAACCTGGTTCGCGAACATCCTCCCCTGTGTCTCTTCCCCCCCTCCATCATCATCATCCTCCCATGTCTCTTTCGCCCTCCATCATCATCCTCCCGTGTCTCTTTCCCTCCTCCCTCATCATCCTCCCCCCTCCCTCATCATCCTCCCCTGTGTCTCTTTCCACCCTTATCATCATCCTCCCCCACTCCCTCATCATCCTCCTGTGTCTCTTCCCCTCTCCATCATCATCATCCGCCTGTGTCTCTTTCCCCCCTTATCATCATCCTCCCCCTCCCTCATCATCCTCCATTGTGTCTCTTTCCCCCCTCCCTCATCATCTTCCCTTGTGTCTCTTCCCCCCCCTCAACATTCCCCCCGTCATCATCCTCCCCCCTCCCTCATCATCCTCCCCTGTGTCTCTTTCCCCCCCTCCCTCATCATCTTCCCCTGTGTCTCTCCCCCCCCCCCTCAAAATTCCCCCCATCATTATCCTCCCCCCCCCCCCCCCCCACTAACCTTGCAGCTGCTCCTTGGCTCCTTCATGCATCTTCCGTCACCCGGCCAATGCTAATGACGTGACGCGCATATGACGTCACGTCATTAGCATTGGCCGGGTGACGGAAGACGTGCAGAGGAGCAGCTGCAGCAACAAGCTAAGTGGGGGGGGGGGGATGAGGGAGGGGCCAAAGAGACACAGGGGAGGATGATGAGGGAGGGGGAGGATGATGAGGGAGGGGGAAAGAGACACGGGAGGATGATGATGATTGAGGGGGGAAGAGACACGGGAGGATGATGATGATGGAGGGGGGAAGAGACACGGGAGGATGATGATAAGGGGGTAAAGAGACAGGGAGGATTATGAGGGAGGGGGAAAGAGACACAGGAGGATGATGAGGGAGGGGGGAGGATGATGAGGAAGGGTCAAAGTTTTGCACAATGTTAATTAATAGTGGGCGAATTGAACATAGCATATGTTCGATGTTCGCTGCGAACGTGAACATGCTATGTTCGCCGGGAACAGTCCGCGGGCGAACTGTTCGAGACATCTCTACTCTTGTGTATGAGTATTGAAACCCTTCTTTTTTTCAGGAGCAGTAGCATGATATATTTGGGTAAAATGTTTTCCCCAGTATTTTGGGTGAACATTTTTCTTAAAATAGGTTTCTTGAATTAGGACAATTTCTATACCCAGGGCAATCCCCCACTTTATTGGTTCATTAAACCCTTGGACATTATGTGAAGCTATTTTGAGGTCCGTTACTCACCATTCTCAGCGATGAAAGAGCTTGGACTAAAATCCTGTATTCAAGCAGTCCCCAAGGGGAGATAAGTCAGGAGGTACCTATTCGATGTGAAGATAAGCAGGCTTCACCAGGCAGAGGGGGGTTGGGAAAATTGAGAGGGAGAAAAGAAAAAGAGAAATTACAATGGCAATAATAATACCTTTAGATCAAACTAACAAGTATTCGTTGTTCAGTTATCTCTTAACTGAGATTGTATTAGGAGAGCAAAAGGCTGTCCTCTTTTAAAATAGCGGTAAGTCATCTAGCATCCCTCAAATTTGATTAGTTGGTCGACTCGCCTAAATATTAAATGTACAGTAAAACCCCTGCGGGGCACATCTATAGGTTATCGTCTATACATTTATATAAAATCTGGGAAAGGTTGAGTCTCTCGACTCAGAGAATTGACCTGTCCACTCTCTGGTCTATAGAACCCAAACTAGGTGACAATAATAGAAAAGTAGAAAAAGAGTGGACCCTAGTGGTCTCTATATGTAGTGGTGAGGTCCTTCGTGCCTTGGTATGGCTGTACATGTACCCAAAGACTACTGCTCAAAGCACCTTCCAATGGGTCAAGGAACCCAGGGTATGTGTAGGTTGTTTTCAGTCTTATGAGCATTGTTGTACTCTTGCCCGCCTTTGAGTCTTAGGGTCTAAGTGTTGTTTGTGCCCTAGGGTATCAGGTATGGAGACAATACCCCATGATGAAAGTAGGGATATGTCTTCTTCCATGTCGCAAATAATGTGGGGTCTCCCTTCCCTCATAACGTTCAGTTTAAATGGAAAGCCCCAGGTGTATCTCCATCCTTGGGCTAAAATATTTTCCAAGAGGGCTTTCAATATTCTTCTTTTGTATAGGGTGGTTGGGGAAAGGTCAGTATATATACTCGGTTTGCACCCATCGATGTCTGGTGTTCCTGGTCTTGCCACTTTCATAAAGAAGTCTTTGGTTGTGTAGTTATGGAATTTCGCTAGTACGTCCCTTGGTCTTTCCCCAGGGGAAGAGTAGTTCGCCAATGCTCTATGACCGGTTCTCCAGGAATTTTTGGAGTTGTCTTTGCTCTTCTCTTAAAGTATGCATTTCTTCCTCTAGTGGGAATGTGTCTGCAGAAGATTGTTGTACTTTTCTTCTATTTCTGTTACTCTAGAATATACTGCTTTGATTTCACTTGTGAGGTCTGCTTCTACTTTCTGGACCTCTGACCTTAATCTCCGAAAGGAAGGAGGAGATTAGGTCCTTCAAATATTGGATGTCCGCCTTTGTACTTGGCGTGGCAGCCTCAATGGTTAACTCTGACTGCTGTATTGATGTTGATGGCGGCTGTTGAGATGAATAGGCGCTAGTTTTTGTTGTGCAGTAGTCTTGGATATTTTTAGAAGATCTCCTAGATGAAATACCAGCCATTGCCCTCTCAATTTTGCTTATTAGGTTTGTCACTTTTCTGAAGATTGTGCCTTATATCAGAAGGTGAAGCTGTCTGTTTATTGCCTCAACAGAGTTTTAATGGTTTATGAGCGCTAGTTTCAGGCGTATGAAACTTATACAGTTGAAGCTGTAAGTTATTGGAAGCGGTAGTTTCTGTAAATGTCCACCGGTTGACACCAGAGAACTGTATAATGTGAGGAAGCTGTCTTGGAATTCAGCCAAGAAGATTATAGATCAATATGTTTTGCAGCTTTATGGCAAAGTATTTCATGCAACTGTAAATAAGCTTTCTGTATAGCAGGGCAGGCAAGTGTTTGACGCAATATAGGAAGAAAGTAATTTATCCTCCGTATTCTTCTCTGCTGAGTTCCTTTTTCACTATTGTTTGGTATAAATTTCAGATTTTGGAGGGGAACTGTGGATTAATCTTGAGTCTTTGAGGGTCACTGAGCCTTTATATAACCTTTTATAGGTATTACAGGATCACCCTTATTTAAGGCTGAAGTTATTGGGCTGAAGTCTCACAACTGATTTTGTGAAACCCAATATTGCAAAGTCCTTGTTTTGTAATTCAGATTAATGTGGGTCTGCAGCCTTTGCCAGAGTTAAAAGTCTATCTTGCTTAACTGTTTTATCGATAAGCCTTGTTCCAAGCAAAACATACATTTAGGGCAATAGTATAAGCAGGGTTTATTTTGTTTTCCTTACTCCAGGAAGAAAAGTTACTCCAGATATGTTTACCAAAGGCTCTTTATGCATAATGACATCCTGTTTACAAGGCACTTTCTGAGAGTATCCACAAAGCATTGAACAGTCCAAGCAGTTTTGATCTGGAACTTGTAAGATGTTGAAAAAATCAGATAATGTGTTACAGTTAATGTGTTACAGTTATCTTGTGTGACACCGTTGTAAATACCCTAAGTGTTTAAACCTCATAAGCTAGTTTATAAGGGGTTCAAAACCACCAGGTTCTATTAATCCCCCTAACATTTTTTTTCCTCCCTGGAGTTAGATTCAGAAAACAAGCAGACACCTCAATGTGTTGCCACTTATCTGGTTCAGTTGAAATAAGGCATCGGCAGGCTCTGTGTTATTCCTTGTCTTACAGCTCTCACAGTATCTCAGTGCTTTTGATCCCAGTAGTTAGGGTGCCTATGAAGTATGGCACAAGTAGAAACAAATCAAGGTTGTGGAGCATCTGTTAACTCAACCAAGTCCAGAGAGGTCCGCAGTCATGGTCCACAGAGACTCAGTATAACACAGGCAATGTTGTGGCCGATCCAGTGCATCGGATCTCAGCTGCTTTTCCAGTGCTTCACATAGAACATAGCCACTGGATTCATCCTCCAGAAGAACCAGGTATTGCTTCATAGACTATTCTAAACTCTTTGTCTGTATGGATCACAACAAAATGTACCATGATCTTAAAGAGATGGGAGTACCAGATAATCTTATCCTCCTCCTAAAGAATCTGTATGTGGACCAAGAAGCCAAGGACAGAACCGAATATGGGACAAGAGGATGGTTCAAGATCGGAAAAGGAGTACAACAAGGTTGTATATTGTCACCTTATTTATTCAACTTATATGCAGAGTAAATCATGCGTAAGGCCGGGCTGGATGATTCCAAAGCTGGAAACAATATTGCTGGAAGGAATATCAAGAACCTCATATACGCTGATGATACTACTCTGATGGCCAATTGATGAGGGTAAAAGAAGAGAGTGCAAATGCTGGCCTGCTGCTCAACATTCAAAAGATGAAGATCATGGCAACCGGCAATCTCACTTCCTGGCAATTTATTTACCTGGGATCCAAGATCTCTGCAGATGGTGACTGGAGTCATGAAATTAAAGGACGTTTGCTTCTGGGGAGGAAAGATATGGCAAGCTTGGACAAGCTAGTAAAAAGTAAGATATTAAACTATCAACAAAGGTCCACATAGTAACGGCTACTACTTTTCCTGAAAGCAGGGTTACTGCGCTTCTAGAATAAATTAGCCTTGTGGCCTTCTTGCCATTTACCAGTACCTCGATAGTGTACAGATGTTTTACTTCGGCCAGACCAACTATTTTCACTAGGCCAGATTGAGGTACACATATCCCAAGCTCACACTGCATAGGTTATTCTCGGCTAGGGCACTGGGCAGCTACAGTCAGGTCCATAAATCTTGGGACATCGACATAATGCTAATCTTTTTGGATCTATACACCACCACAATGGATTTGAAATGAAACGAACAAGATGTGCTTTAACTGCAGACTTTCAGCTTTAATTTGAGGGTATTTACATCCAAATCAGGTGAATGGTGTAGGAATTACAACAGTTTGTATATGTGCCTCCCACTTTTTAAGGGACCAAAAGTAATGGGACAATTGGCTGCTTAGCTGTTCCATAACCAGGTGTGTGTTATTCCCTCATTATCCCATTTACAAAGAGCAGATACAAGCTCCAGTTTTCATTTTAAGTGTGCTATTTGCATTTGTTGCTGTTAACTCTCAATATGAGATCCAAAGAGCTGTCACTATCAGTGAAGCAAGCCATCGTTAGGCTGAAAAAACAAAACAAACCCATCAGAGAGATAGCAAAAACATTAGGTGTGGCCAAATCAACTGTTTGGAACATACTTAAAAAGAAAGAACGCATCGGTGAGCTTAGCAACACCAAAAGACCCGGAAGACCACGGAAAACAACTGTGGTGGATGACCGAAGAATTATTTCCCTGGTGAAGAAAACACCCTTCACAACAGTTGGCCAGATCAAGAACAATCTCCAGGAGGTAGGTGTATGTGTGTCAAAGTCAACAATCAAGAGAAGACTTCACCAGAGTAAATACAGAGGGTTCACCACAAGATGTAAACCATTGGTGAGCCTCAAAAACAGGAAGGCCAGATTAGAGTTTTCCAAACAACACCTAAAAAAGCCTTCACAGTTCTGGAACAACATCCTATGAACAGATGAGACTAAGATCAACTTGTACCAGAGTGATGGGAAGAGAAGAGTATGAAGATGGAAAGGAACTGCTCATGATCCAAAGCATACCACCTCATCAGTGAAGCATGGTGGTGGTAGTGTCATGGCGTGGGCATGTATGGCTGCCAATAAAACTGGTTCTCTTGTATTTATTGATGATGTGACTGCTGACAAAAGCAGCAGGATGAATTCTGAAGTGTTTCGGGCAATATAATCTGCTCATATTCAGCCAAATGCTTCAGAACTCATTGGACGGCGCTTCACAGTACAGATGGACAATGACCCGAAGCATACTGCAAAAGCAACCAAAGAGTTTTTTAAGGGAAAGAAGTGGAATGTTATGCAATGGCCAAGTCAATCACCTGATCTGAATCCGATTGAGCATGCATTTCACTTGCTGAAGACAAAACTGAAGGGAAAATGCCCCCAGAACAAGCAGGAACTGAAGACAGTTGCAATAGAGGTCTGGCAGAGCATCACCAGGGATGAAACCCAGCGTCTAGTGATGTCTATGCGTTCCAGACTTCAGGCTGTAATTGACTGCAAAGGATTTGCAACCAAGTATTAAAAAGTGAAAGTTTGTTTTATGACTGTTAATCTATCCCATTACTTTTGGTCCCTTAAAAAGTGGGAGGCACATATACAAACTGTTGTAATTCCTACACCATTCACCTGATTTGGATGTAAATACCCTCAAATTAAAGCTGAAAGTCTGCAGTTAAAGCACATCTTGTTCGTTTCATTTCAAATCCATTGTGGTGGTGTATAGAGCCAAAAAGATTAGAATTATGTCGATGTCCCAATATTTATGGACCTGACTGTATATGTCCAAATTCTCCACATTGAAAACATTTAATCTTATTCCCATAGGTGCTCTATTTCATCCATGTGATGTGAGAAGGCTTCTTTTCTAATTTTCTTCTTTCAGGCGTACCATCGTAATCCTGTTGTACTCTGGAGAAATTTCCAGTTAGTATTTCAGTAGGCCGAACTCTTCCTGAACATTCTCGCTTCCATGCCATGGTTCCTTCTGCCCTGGGACCATCAGGAAAATATTTTACAACCTGATAACGCTCAATCCAATTGACAAATTCCTCCATGGACTGAGGTCCACATTGGCCTACCCATTCTCTCATCTCACATGGAAGTGCTCTCCAATAGTGATCCATTACTAGAATTTCCACCATTTGTTCTGGAAAGTTAGTTTCAGGGCAAAGCCGCTTGCGAGTTATACGGAGTAGGTCAAACATTTGTGCTTGAGCTGTTTGGTTACTGTGGTATCTCCACTGATGGAACCTTTGGGCACAAACTGCTGGGTCCACCCCTGCTCTGGTAAGAATTTCTGCTTTTAGTAGAGTATAATCAGTGGCCTGCTCTGCTGTCAGGTCATAGTATACACGCTGAGTTGCTCCAGTAAGGAAAGGTGCCAGTATAACTGCCCACTGGGCTTTAAGCTAGGCTTCTCATGCTGCCGTCCTTTGAAAGGTTAGTAAATAAGTCTCCACTTCAGCTTCTATAGTCAGCTTTGGTAGAAATTGATTGGCTCTAATTTCTGTCATAGGTTCTTTCTTTCTTAAAAGGGCTTCCAAAGCAGTTTGGTTCTGAGCCACTTGGGTAGCCAACAGCTTGTTAAATTACATTTGTTGTCGGTAGTTCTCTTGTTGAACAGCTGTAGTCTGCATTAAGGTCTTCATTATTTCCTCCATGCTCTGGTGTGTGCTGTCTTCGAAACCAAGAACAGGAATCCCACTTCTTACACCAGTGTGACAAACTGCCCTGCTTTTCTCTAGGTACTAATACATACTGTATAACATCAACTCACAGGAGGCTTCAATCTGTTTTCAATCTTTTTATTGCTCCTTCGCCAGTGCTCCTTAACCCCTGGGTTCTCAGGATTCCCGAAATGTGGCCATGGCTTAATAGCTTCCCCACTTTAGTCTACCACTAGTTTATCCTCTCCAGCTTCAGAATCTGCTGCTCCAGCACAATTCCAGCAGCCTGTCTGGGTATCTCTGTCTCAGCTAAGTTACCTCCTCCCTGGACTCTGACTGCAACTAACTAACTCAACAACCTGCCTTGATCTTTTCACTGCTGCAGCCACATTGTTAGGTTAGAGAATTTTTTTTAACACTTCCCCTACTGTATAGAGCAAATGTCTTTATCCATCCTCAGGCTCACATATCTGCCCTCCAGCAGGACTCTTCCACTAGCTTTGTTACAAAAGATATATATATATATATATATCACATATATAGTTGTGAGCATACGAGCCCGTGGCCCTCGCAAAGTGAGGGCCTCAGTTGCTGGCATGGATCGCCTTCGGCCTTCGGCGCTCCATGCCAGCAACTGAGGCCCTTGCGAAGCGCACCGGCAACTGAGGCCCTCGGAGCACACTGGCCTGTAATACGACCTCCACCCTGAGGCACATAGGCCTGCAATAAAACTGAGGCCCTCGGAGCACACCGGCCTGTAATACGACCTCCACCCTGAGGCACATAGGTCTGCAATATCACCCCACACCGGGCATATACCCTCCCATCACCCTGTGTCCAAGGCCCAGTGTTAGGAGGCGGCGCTCCGAGCCTCTTCCGGGTCAGTGCGTGTCTGAGCAGCTGATCGGCCGCTCTCGGTGCCCCTGTCCCGGCCTCAGCGCAGCGAGCCGAGGGCGCCGAAGGTGCTCCTTGCCAGCAACTGTGACCCTCGCAGACTTCACGTCGTAACGCAAAAAACATACGAGACACGTTAACACACATTACAACCTCAAAAATCGTCCGCAACTCGCAAACATGAAAAAATCTAAAACATGCCTTTCTCTTTTTATGTCTCTCTCACCTTGCCTCTCTGCCTTTCTCTTCCTATATGTCTCTCTCGCCTCTCTGTCTTTCTCTTCCTATATGTCTTTCTCACCTTGCCTCTCTGTCTTTCTCTTTCTATATGTCTCTCTCACCTTGCCTCTCTGCCTTTCTCTTTCTATATGTCTCTCTCGCCTTGCCTCTCTGTCTTTCTATTTCTATATGTCTTTCTCACCTTGCCTCTCTGCCTTTCTCTTCCTATATGTCTCTCTCACCTTGCCTCTCTGCCTTTCTCTTTCTATATGTCTCTCTCGCCTTGCCTCTCTGTCTTTCTATTTCTATATGTCTTTCTCCCCTTGCCTCTCTGCCTTTCTCTTCCTATATGTCGCTCTCGCCTTGCCTCTCTGCCTTTCTATATGTCTCTCTCACCTTGCCTCTCTGCCTTTCTCTTTCTATATGTCGCTCTCGCCTTGCCTCGCTGCCTTTCTCTTTCTATATGTCGCTCTCACCTTGCCTCTCTGCCTTTCTCTTTCTATATGCCTCTCTCACCTTGCCTCTCTGCCTTTCTCTTCCTATATGTCTCTCTCACCTTGCCTCTCTGCCTTTCTCTTCCTATATGTCTCTCGCCTTGCCTCTCTGCCTTTCACTCTCTATATGTCGCTCTCACCTTGCCTCTCTGCCTTTCTCTTTCTATATGCCTCTCTCACCTTGCCCTTCTGCCTTTCTCTTCCTATATGTCTCTCTCACCTTGCCTCTCTGCCTTTCTCTTTTTATTTCTCTCTCACCTTGCCTCTCTGCCTTTCTCTTCCTATATGTCTCTCTCGCCTTGCCTCTCTGTCTTTCTCTTCCTATATGTCTCTCTCGCCTTACCTCTCTGCCTTTCTCTTCCTATATGTCTCTCTCGCCTTGCCTCTCTGCCTTTCTCTTCCTATATGTCTCTCTCACCTTGCCTCTCTGCCTTTCTCTTTCTATATGTCTCTCTCGTCTTGCCTCTCTGTCTTTCTATTTCTATATGTCTTTCTTGCCTTGCCTCTCTGCCTTTCTCTTTCTATATGTCTCTCCCACCTTGCCTCTCTGCCTTTTTCTTCCTATATGTCTCTCTCATCTTGCCTTTCTGCCTTTCTCTTTCTATATGTCTCTCCCACCTTGCCTCTCTGCCTTTCTCTTCCTATATGTCTCTCTCATCTTGCCTCTCTGCCTTTCTCTTTTTATATGTCTCTCTCACCGTGCCTCTCTGCCTTTCTCTTTTTATATGTCTCTCTCGCCTTGCCTCTCTGCCTTTCACCTCCTATATGTCGCTCTCGCCTTGCCTCTCTCTTTCTATATGTCTCTCTCACCTTGCCTCTCTGCCTTTCTCTTTCTATATGTCTCTCTCACCTTGCCTCTCTGCCTTTCTCCTCCTATATGTCGCTCTCGCCTTGCCTCTCTGCCTTTCTCCTCCTATATGTCGCTCTCGCCTTGCCTCTCTGTCTTTCTCTTTCTATATGTCTCTCTCGCCTTGCCTCTCTGCCTTTCTCTTTCTATATGTCTCTCTCACCTTGCCTCTCTGCCTTTCTCTTTCTATATGTCTCTCTCACCTTGCCTCTCTGTCTTTCTCCTCCTATATGTCGCTCTCGCCTTGCCTCTCTGCCTTTCTCTTTCTATATGTCTCTCTCACCTTGCCTCTCTGCCTTTCTCTTTTATTATGTCTCTCTCACCTTGCCTCTCTGCCTTTCTCTTTCTATATGTCTCTCTCACCTTGCCTCTCTGCCTTTCTCTTTCTATATGTCTCTCTCACCTTGCCTCCCTGCCTTTCTCTTCCTATATGTCTCTCTCGCCCTGCCTCTCTGCCTTTCTCTTTCTATATGTCTCTCTCACCTTGCCTCTCTCTTTCTATATGTCTCTCTCACCTTGCCTCTCTGCCTTTCTCTTCCTATATGTCTCTCTCACCTTGCCTCTCTGCCTTTCTCTTTCTATATGTCTCTCTCTGCCTGCCTTTCAGTCTTTCTAATTGCTAATAAATAAGTTTACATTACAGAAAAAGACACTTTGGTCAGGGGCAGATCTACCGCTGGTGCAGGCGGTGCAATGCACGGTTGCCCTTCTCTGGTTAAATGCTGCCACATATACCCCCTGCTACGTACCCCATCCCATTCGTTTTGACCTGTGCTGTTATATTCTCTGTATTAGGAATTAAACATTTCAGAGATAAAGAATTAAAAACCAAAGAAATAATTTCCTTGGAACTAATCCATGTCCGACTTTCCGTGTTACCAAACTTGAAAACCTAAATCCTATATTAAATAAAAGGTTAAATAAAAACTATTTTGAGTTTTAGATACATTCTGTAGTTATTTCACCAGTAACAAAGATAGACGTGGCTTATGATATAAATGGAGAATATGGGCTGAGTGGGTTCATATAGAGGAACCCAAAGAGAGAAGGACCGGCCAAAGCTGTATAGAGCAGCAAAGGCTTCACCTCTAACTTATCATTAAAAAAAACACATAAGTGGAATAAGCTTCAAGTTGTATGACATGAAATAGAGGTGAGAAGAACTTATTCATACACAAATCATTATGGGTATTATAACCAGGGATTTACAGGGTTAACATTCAGGAATCTGTCACTTTAACTAACTCACCACACCCTGTGCTGGATAAGAAGAGACTTTCAGTTTCGTTTCCTGTCTCTGTGTACAAGTATGGCGTCTGCTGATGTGAGAGAGGAGCTGAACTGCTCCATCTGCCTGAGCATTTATACAGATCCTGTAATCCTGACCTGTGGACATAACTTCTGCCAGGTCTGTATTGGGCGTGTGCTGGATACCCAGGAGGGATCTGGGGTTTATACCTGTCCTGAGTGCAGAGAAACATTTAATACCAGACCAGCCGTGCAGAGGAACCTGAAGCTACGTAACATAATGACACTTCTCCTTCCTACTCACTCAAAGCAGGAGGAGACCGGGATCTTCTGTACTTACTGTGACTCTCCTGTACCTGCTACTAAATCATGTCTGATGTGTGAGGCTACTCTGTGTGATAAACACCTAAAGAAACACAGCAAGTCACCAGAACACGTCTTAATGGAGCCAACCATCTCACCGGAGAAGATAAAATGCTCCATCCACAAGAAGCTCCTGGAATATTACTGCTCTGAGGACGGTGCCTGTATCTGTGTGTCCTGCGCCCTGGCTGGAGACCACAGGGGACACCAGGTGGAGATGCTGAAGGAGGCCTCTGAGAAGAAGAAAAAGAAACTGAGAAATGTTCTGGAGAAACTGACCTCAAAGAGAGAAGAGACTGAGAAAAGAGCCCAGAGACTGCAGGAGCACAGGAGAGAAGTGCAAGAGAGAGCAGCTGGTGTAACAGAGACAGTCACTGCCCTGATTAGAGACATCAGGGAACAGCTGGAAGTCCTAGAGAAGAGAGTCCTGAGTGAGATCACCCGGCAGGAGGAGAAGGTTTTACTTCAAGTCTCTGATCTGATCCAGCAGCTGGAAAAAGAGAAGGACGAACTGTCCATGAAGATGAGTCACATTGAGGAGCTGTGCACCATGACTGATACATTATCTGTCCTACAAGAGAAGGAATCACACAGTGCAGAGAAGGGAGATAATGAGGACACCCAGAGAGAGGATACAAAGGTCCCTGCTGGAGGGGGTTTGGATGAGGATCTGATCTCAGAGACCTTATACAGAGGATTAGATGATATTGTGACTGATATAAAAGTAATGAGTGTGATCTACGGGCAGGAGGCTTCAGACATATTACTGGATGTAAACACGGCTGCTAATAATGTCACTGTATCAGAAGACTTGAAAACTGTGTCCTGGTCAGGAATAAACCAACAGAGACCAGAAACACCAGAGAGATTTGATTGGCCTCAGGTTTTAAGCACCAGGAGCTTTTCCTCAGGACGACATTACTGGGAAGTGGAGACCAGTGGGTCAGGGGGATGGAGGGTCGGGATGTGCTATCCCAGTATAGAGAGGAGAGGACGTCAGTCCTGGATTGGTAATAATAACAAGTCCTGGTGTTTGCGTGGGTATAATAAAGCTCTCTCAGTGATACATAACTCTGTACAAACCCCATTACCTCTTAGTCCTTCCTGTCTCAGCTACAGAATATCCCTGGACTATGAGGCCGGGCGCCTGTCCTTTTATGAGCTGTGTGACCCGATCAGCCACTTACACACCTTCACTGCCACCTTCACTGAGCCTCTTCATGTTGTGTACAGGGTATGGAGGGGCAGCTGGGTCAGAATCAGGAGCTAGAAATACTGATCACTGCCCAGCACCGGGGATCCAGAGACATAGTATATATAATATAGTACATAGAGATAAGGATATACTGGGAGGGACTGGACTCAGGGGCTGGAGGGAGAAGAGGGACATAGACAGGATTTAATCAGTTACCCCCAGTGTTACCAGAGGGTATTATATATATTATCTAACAGACCTTCAGATAGCTGACTGATATAAATAACTTGTTTATTTCATATTCTACAAGTGTAATAATACAGATAATGAGTCTGTTTTAATACTTTTTTTTGCTCTTTTCAGTGATTCCTGTGTTTTATAAAAATAAATATACAATAATAATTAAACATAGGTGAGGGACTTAATGTTTAATAAATACATGTTTCAGTATTGAGTGAGATAAACCTTCATCCGTAATACCTCCTCCAAAGCTCATTTCCCCTCATTAATGCACTGACTCAATTCATTAGGGTAAAAGATTGTTTTTCATTAGATAAATGAGATCTGTCCGGTTCCTATGTGATTCTCTAGATCCTTTTTGCTAAAGTGCAAAAACATCTAAATGTTTAAAGATAAAGTTATGTAGAACAACATAGCATTTATATAGGTCTCGTGTTACTAGTGATAAACACCTCACCTTATAGAATATAACAGAGTGAATACTTGTCATACGATATTAATGAAGCTGTGGGTTAGACACTCGTACATTACGCACATTTTGTAAGATAGAGCCTGATATAAAATATCACATTTCTACACACAATCCTGACCTCTTTTGTACTACTATACATGATAGGAAGCTGCCACCAACATATTCTGCAGTGCAGTACAGACTGCATATGGAACAATAATGTGATTTATAAGAAATATTAACACAAAACAGGCAATATAATTTGTGTGGCATAGATGGTGCCTGCAGTGGGATGTGGAACAAACATGAGGAATGCATTGTGTCTGTGTATAATGGTCTCAGGGTATTAGATTGTAAGCTCTGCAGTTTAGGAAGCATTGTGCTTGTTTGGGTATTGTTATGTAAATCAGAGTGAACTTTAAACTTTAAGGGGGGACATAAACCTCAAAAATGTTGTTTCCCAGTTAACTGTTTTATTGTGTTTAAATGTAATTTACTGAACGGCATTAAAAACACTGTTTAATAAAGATATTTAATGTTACATTTTTTTTTACTTTGTACTTAAACACTGAGATGTTAATTTGTAAAACATAATAATTAATATATTTACAAGCATCTCCAGCAGAATACACAACAACATTCGGACTGTACTGAGTATGGTAAGTCCTAAAACAAGAGACAACACCCAGTGCTGATTACCATCAGGACATCAAATCCTTGTTTCTTATCTGATGTCTCACCCTCATTTTTTGCCCACAAACCACACATGTTCATGTAGACTGTGATTTACATGGAGAGGGAGGAAAATGCTCAGGAAGATGTGTCCATCGTGTGACTCCAACCTGCTCTGAATTATTGAAAAATATATTGATTATTCTACTGTTAAGTTCAAGGTAAAAATCTGAATATGTTTTTTATGGCCCCTCAAGTGTTTCTATATAATAATGGGATTAGTACTGCCTGATGCGATAAGTGTTGTAGTATTATTTTATTAGTATTCTTTATCACAACTGTGACAGATCCATCTGTATAGTATAAGTATTAAACGTGTATGTACCCCTAGACATGGATATATCCCTTACAATGTCCCCCCATGCATGATGTTTATACTGATTTTAATGAGAATCAGGTGATAGACTCAATGTGATGTGTGAGTGGTATGTGAATGGCATGACCGGTGAGTTATGGGGACAAATATGAAAATGTGTTACAGATTAGTACTAGGCCCATCTATGAGCGGGGAGTGACTGGTGCCAGATGGTTGGAGGGCAAAGGTTATCTAACATGCACAGTAGAAGGTCAGACATATAGGCACCAACTATATGGCCTGTCTACAGGGTTTCTCTGCCCCAGAACCAGGGGCAGAGAGAGAGAGAAATACATGTTCTTCCTTCCCTACCTGTGCAAGAATGAAATAGGTTGACGCCCCTAAAGGCGGCCCTGGGGGAGGAGACTAAAAGTTCCCACGGATTAGCCCCGTCCGATTAGACAGAGGTAATTAGCTGATTCTAAGAGTTACTCCATTGGCCCAGAAGGGGATGGGGGTTTGGCTAAAGGTAGCCACTTCCTATAATGTGTTGGGCAAGGTTTTAAATAAGCTGAACCGATTCAATAAAGTGTTCTTAATTTTCATCACAACTTGAGTAAAGTTGTATTATTGACCAAAGGACATGCTGGTAGTAAAGATCGTCAGACTTACTATCCAGGCTGCCCAGCGCACACTACCCAAATGCTGGGACATATAGGTCTTTGTACCGTAACAACAACCCAGGAGAGTTATGTCTGATTTTACCCCAAAGCCTCGTGTCTTCTACTAGAGGAATTCTCTCCTCATGATTGTAAGATTTTGGGCTTCTGCAGGATAGCCAGTAGATAATCAGGGACACAGGAGTGTCAGCATCACCAATGCAATCTGCTCTTCAGTGGGCTTGAAGTGGCCAAGGGAGCCAGTCTCCAGCAGAAGAGATTCAGGATGCCAAGGGTTAATAGTTCAGTAAAATAATAAATGCCTCCCTCTAGAAAGAAAACACCCCGTGCTTATGTGTTCCCAAACAGAGTGTCAACTTTATTTTTTTAGTCACATATTTTTCCAGTACATCAATCAATCAACATTGGCTGCTTCCTTGGACAAAGAAAACAGTTACCCACCGACATCCCCCTCCACCATAGCCCTCTTTAAACTTCTCAGGTGGTTTAAGATTACTTTGATGGACTTGTGGCCATCGTGTCCCCCCTAACCCTAGGTGCCTAAAAGTCTAGTGATTCCATCTCATTGGCCAATACAGACAGGATGTTGGACATTATGGGGATAATTAGCCATTGTTCTGATTAGCCTGTTTCCTCAGACAAGATCTCAACATCACATGGGTGTCTTGCTTATCTTGTATTCTCTGACAGGAGCGGGGCACATCAGGGGTGATATTAACTTCTGGGGCCAGTGTGTTTGAGTAGGGGGTCTAACAGTAAAATTTGCCATGGGAAATACAAAATGGAAGTGATACTAGCAACATACAGAGTCCACTTTAGGCAAGCATAGCAATCCAAAAACTAGCCTCTAGTGCAGATCATCTCAGTTTGTAATGCCCCTCCCATTCACACACATCCTTTTATCATTCCTCTGTTAGTAATTCACACACATCCTTTTATCATTCCTCTGTTAGTAATTCACACACATCCTTTTATCATTCCTCTGTTAGTAATTCATACACATCCTTTTATCATTCCTCTGTTAGTAATTCATACACATCCTTTTATTGTTCCAAGCCTACCCTCTATTGTGCTGCACAACTTGTTGTTGTGAGATATGAACCATCTTACATTAATTCAATAACAACAGACTTAATGTAAAATTGTCTCATGGCTGTTTCAGCACGATTTCCATTTTGCAATATATATTCTCACACACAGTGGCAAAGTCCCATAACTATCCAAAATGTGGATTTGTTTTTAGAAAATGAGTGTTTTTTGTTATATATTTAAAAATGACATCCAACTATATGCAGAAAACATTAATAAAGGTAGAGCACCCAATAAGAGTATTTAGCTTTATTTATAAGACAAAAACTAGTACCTCATCACATAAATAAGAAAAACATAAAGAGAATATGTACTAAAGAAAATTCCAGACATGGCAACTATATTACAAGAACAAAGTTCCAGGTCCCACAACAGCACCATCAGAGCTTCTCTGGAATGAAGATTGATCTTTAATATGATGTACAGTAAGTATATTACTTTCCTCAAGGAGATTTATTCTTAGCAATTTTTCCATTAGTTAGGCTATACACATAGAAGACATTCTCCATATCATACTGCCCGATAACAAGTATATAAATATATAATTCGGGCACAACTAAGTGGAGAGGATGCAGAATGGTCCCATTTAGGTCTGAAAAAGGTAAAATATAAACCCAGCATCTCCCCCATTTGTGCAAAATTCTAGATAGAAATGTAAAGGCCATTTAATATTTTATTTTATTAATGTATTGTTTCCATCAATCAAATATCTGATTGTTTGTTTCTATACATAACCACTGTCTTGTGAAATTACAGAACTTGACTGATTAATATTTCAGAAGTTCAAATCTCCCACTTGTATCCAGCTCCCTGAGTCCAGTCCCTCCCAGTTTATCCTTATGTCTATGTACTATATTATATATACTATGGGCCTCATTCTATTAACGGCCTTAAAATGGCCGCAAAGCTGCGTTTCCTTCTTAGGGCCCCGTGTAGAGCTACTGCTACCCTGCTATTCAAATGGACGGCGCCGCAAAGATATCCCCCTTACGGCCGGCCGCACATCATGCAAACGACCGCAAGCGTTTCTCCCGCACCCGTAAATCTTGTTTTCCGGCCGCACAGTCAGAAAATTGTAAATAAATTCAAGATGGCACTGTAAAGCTCTGTAAGTGCTAGGCATCATAATGGGGGACATGAGGATTAATAGCAACATCCTCTCAAGCTGGCACATCTCCAAAATCCGATATTTCTTTTACGGTTTATTTTCCGTCCCAAGTCCCGCGGGCTCGTCCTTGTTGAAACCCATACGGGTTCGGAGATTGAGGGCCGCAAACCAAGTATTGTAAAAGCCAATATATATTCAATCCAGCACTGCAAAGCACTGTAAATGATGGGAAACATAATGGGGGGGGGGCATGAGGATTAATAGCAAAACATTCTCAAGCTTACACATCGCCACATCTCAAGCTTGCACATCGCCAAATTGTAATTTGACTTTAAAATCCGTCCAAGTCCTACGGACTTCAATGATCAAGCCTGTAGCTCGTTATTAAAGCCCATACGTGCTTGGAGGTTGAAGGTATCCAGCATTACAGCCTCCAAATTAATAATTGTTAAAATTTGTTTAATATTCCTCATATGTTTGATTGGTCAACACACATACAGGTTCCATTGTAGCCTCTAAAACAGCCCTATAATAGCATATGTCACCCCAACATTGGCACGCAGAGCAAATGTGTTTTGACAACATGTAGCTGACATGAGCGGGCCCACATCATTGCGCAGTTCTAAGGTTTTGGACTATTGCGCATCGATGAAAGGGCGCAAGTGATATGACCTAATGCCATGAACCCTTCTAACCCTTGTAGCCGCAGCCTAATCCTAACCCTTACACCCCACAGCCTAATCCTAATCATTAGATCCGTTAGCCTCCTGTCGGGCCTGCTGTTGATGCGCGCATGTGTCGGTGCGCAGATGACAGCGCACATTCGATGCGCGCTATATAGTTGATCAACGATAGAATACACATCTCGCTCATCACATCCACATTAGAGAACACAAATATTGGCCAAATGAGAGCGCCACTTGGCATATATCAAGTACCAGGGGAATATTTCAATATATGTGGTTAAGTTCTTCAGTTGTGTCCGACTCTCTGTGACCCTATGGACTGCAGCACATTCAGCTAAGTCTCTGCCTGTGCTGTTCTCCAAAGTTTGAATGCCAAAGAGATTGGAGTGGGTTGTCAGTTCCTCCTCTAGTGGATTGGGATTTGTCTGATCTCTCTGCTATGACCTGCCCACCTACAGTAGCTCACAGCTTCATTCAGGTACACAAGCTCCTTCACCACCCCCACCACTTAGCAGCCCTCACCCATGTAAATTGATAAATAGCAGAACAGATTGGAAGTTCACCAAATGGGAATAACTAGACACCTGGCACATGGCTCCCACCAGGATGGGCATAGCGGAGATTTTCCCTGATGGCGGTGAGTTTGCTGTCGATCCCAGAGCCTCTGGACAGTCTCCCTTTGTGCTTGTTGCCCTTCCTGATGGATCAGAGTAGATATGTGTGGTGTATGTATCCCTTTCAGCATTGCTAAGTGGTGATGGTGAAGGGGCTTGTGTACCTGAATGAAGCTGTGAGCTATAACATGTAGGGCCACTGTCGGTGGGCACTTCATAGCAGAGAGATCAGACAAGGTCCAATCCACTTGAGAAGGAACTGACAAACCACACCAGTATATTTAGCATGCAAACCGTGGATAACAGCACAGGCAGAGACCTAGCTGAATGTGCTGTAGCTCATAGGGTCACAGAGAGTCAGACACAACTGAAGAACTGAACAACATAGTTTAAAATGTTTCCCTGCTACTTGATATATGCATGTGGCGGTGTAATTAGCAAAATATTTGTGTTACCAAATGTAGATGTGATGAGCGAGTTGTATATGCAATTACCGTATATACTCGAGTATAAGCCGACCCGAGTATAAGCCGAGGCACCCATTTTACCACAAAATACTGGGTAAAATAAGTGACTCGAGTATAAGCCGAGGGTGGAAAATGTGCTGCCCCCCTGTGTCCCTCTTGTGCCCTCTGTGTCCCCCTCTCTCTCCGTGTCTCTTCTCCCCTCTCCCTTCCCTGTGTCTCTTCCCCCCTCCCTTATCACCCTCCTCAACCCCACTCCTCAACCTACCTCCTAATCCTCAACCTCCCTCTTCATCCTCAACCTCCCTCCTCATCCTCCCTCCTCAACCCCCCATCCTCAACCTCCCTCCTCAACCCCCCCATCCTCAACCCCCTCCTTATGCCCCCCATCCTCATCCTCCCTCCTCAACCCCCCCAACATCATCCTCAACCCCCTCCTCAACCTCAACCCGCCATTCAGTAATAATGTGTGCTCAGACCTAAGCTATCTGCAGATATGTTCTGGGTTATAATATGTTGTGGTTATATCTGTAAAAATATTGTATTGTGTGGTATGCAGTCAAATATCTTTGGTCTCATACACTTGGTCAGGAGTTGCCCATCTGCCTCTTAATACTATCTGCTAAAACACACAAGAAATAGCAGAACAAAAGGGTTTTAGCAGACAAGATGGCACCATGAACAATGGGGGTAAGGACTCTTGAATAATGAGATGGCCTGGGGTTTCCCCATACTCCCAGCAGAGGAGTAAGTGAGCCTAGGGATGTTACTCTCTCCACCGCCAGAGGTAGAATGAGCAGTTAGCCATGCCTAGTGGGTGGCTCCTGGGGGAGGGGACTCCTGGCTCTCACGCCTTAAACCTGTTTGATTGGCCAGAGGTAATTAGGGGTTGACCAAAGGTAGTCACTGCCCCTACGGTGTATGTGAAGTGTTTAAAAATGTGTGCTGTTTCAATAAAGGGAGTTCACTGCTTGATCCTCAAACACAGAGCTTATGTCTCGTTCTTGGGGGGATACATGGTATGCTGTTACAGACTGACTGCCATGAGTGTAAGCATCTTGGGGTGCTTTTCCTGTTCAGCTGCTAGCAGCTATTCGTGAGGTTCCAGTTCCAGGCTTGGAGCCTTTTCCCCTTGGATCCAGTTTGGGGGAATGGGTGTCCTGCAGTAGCTGTCCCTATATCACTGGACGGGCAGATCAACTAAAACGGCCTTGGCACCCCCCTTATATGTGTGGGGGTACCGTTACACCCCCATCCCCCCCCCCCTCCTCAACCCCTCCTCCTCATCCTCAACCTCCCGCTTCATCCTCAACCTCCCTCCTCATCCTCAACCTCCCTCCTCAACCTCCCTCATCATCCTCCCTCCTCATCCTCAACCTAACTCCTCAACCTCCCTCCTCATCCTCAACCTCCCTCCTCATCCTCCCTCCTCAACCCCCCCATTCTAAACCCCTTCCTCAACCTCCCTCCTCAACCCCCCCCATCCTCAACCGCCTCCTCATGCCCCCCATCCTCATCCTCCCTCCTCAACCCCCCCATCCTCAACCCCTCAACCCCCCATCCTCATCCCCTTCCTCAACCTCCCTCCTCAACCCCCTCCTCAAGCCCCTCATCCTCCCTCCTCAACCCCCCATCCTCATCCTCAACCCCCTCGTCAACCTCAACCCTCCTCAACCTCAACCGCCCCTCAACCCCAACCCCCCTCCCCCTTAACCTCCCTCCTCAACCCCCCCCATCCTCAACCCCACTCCTCATCCTCTCTCCTCAACCCCCCATCCTCAACCTCCCTCTTCATCCTCAACCTCCCTCCTCATCCTCAACCTCCCTCCTCATCCTCCCTCCTCATCCTCAACATCCCTTTCTCAACCCCCTCCTCAACCCAGCTGTTACTAAGCCAGTGCAGGGGTTACATTCCCCGGGCATGAGTGACTGAGCCAGAGCAGTGTTGGGGTCACATTCCCCGAGCATGAGTGACTGAGGCAGTGCAGGGGTTACATTCCCTGGGCATGAGTGACTGAGCCAGGGCAGTGTTGGGGTTACATTCCCTGGGCATGAGTGACTGAGCCAGTGCAGTGTTGGCGTTACATTCCCTGGGCATGAGTGACTGATCCAGTGCAGTGTTGGCGTTACATCCCCCGGCATGAGTAATTGAGCCAGTTCAGTATTGTAGTTACATACCCCGGGTTCAGCACTGCACCCTCCATTTGAACGTACCTGTGTGTAAGTGAGGAGTGAAAGCTGCTGCTGCTAGAACAGCCCTCACTGTCATATATACTTATCAGAGCATTCTATGTACAGCTAATCTAGGCCTCTTTTAATAGTAACTCTCAAGCCACCAGAATCTACATTGATCCGGCATCTACCAATCCCCATGGGTGCCGTTTAACTGAGAGTCTACTGTACTATTATAATTCTACAACATAGAAATATAGATACAGTATGTATTGATTTTATTAGGAAACAGTATAATTGTGATATAAGGGGACAAAGTAGTCTTTATAATGCTACTAGCGAATTGCCCGTCAAAAAATGACGGCAATGAAATTGTAAATGAGCTAATGCTGTTTGGTGTATAATAATACATTAATAAATTAATATACTTTACCTATTTTTAAGTAATATATACAGGAAGCATTGTGTTGAAGAGCTGACAATCTGTTTTGATGTTGCTGAAGCATTAGTGGTGTGGAGGTGCTGTGTAAGCGTGATGAATGTGTGTGGTGTAATAGTGTGCGTGCGCGAGACCAAACCGTTAGCGTAGTTGTGTACTTCCGCATTGTTGTAATATGGCGGGTAATGTGTGGTATGCGTCTTTGCGGAATATCCGTAGGTCTTTTGTGGTGTTTTGCGTGTTTCTTGTGGTGTTTTGCGTGTTTACAGTGCTGTAGCCTCGTTTTCGTTTTGTTCGGCGGCCATTTTTTCTCTCGCTTAGAGAATTTTTGAGTGTCTAAACTCTTTTGAGGTCTAACTTCATTTTTTGAGGTCCTGGATGCCCCCTCTTGCTGTAGGTAAGCTTTTTATGTATGTGTTATGTGTATTTATTGTGTTTTTAATTTTTTCATGTTCGCAGGTTGCAGACAATTTTTGCGAGGTCGTAATGTGTGGTAACGTGTGTCGTATGTTGTTTGCGTTCCGATATAAAGTTTGCGAGGGTCGCAGTTGCTGGCATGGAGCGCCTTCGGCGCCGTGTGTCGTATGTTTTTTGCGTTTCGACGTAAAGTTTGCGAGGGTCGCAGTTGCTCGCTATGCTAGGGCCGTGGCTCGTATAATAATTTACACATAGCAGGGAAAAAGTGCATGTATGCTTTTAATATATTGTAATCCACCTTAAGTGAACAGAAGAGGAGAGAAGGCAGGGTTGGGACTTTGTCTGAATGCTGGTCCCAGAGGATACAGGATCTGATGGGATACTGAATCTCTTATTACAGTAGCACTGCAGTAGATAATTTACACATAGCAGAGAAAAGGTGCATGTATGCTTCAATATATAGGAATCCACCTTAAGTGAACAGCAGAGGAGAGAGGCCCCTGCGTGATGTCATTAACAGATGCCGGCAGCTCACAGGAAGAAGACATGCTACTACAGAAGAGCAGCAGGAGGTGCTTGCATCAGAGTAAGGAGAGAGGGGAAAGAAGGAGGATAACGGGGAGGAGGATGATGATAAGGGGTGAGGAGGAGGATGATGTGGGGAAGGAGGGAGCATGTTGTCAAACTGCAAGGCCGCAAGTGTGACGACAACTCGCAGTTAGACAATTATAATATGTGATAGAAAATTATTAAACAAGTGGATAAAGCAGCACATTTATAAAAAAAAAGAGCATTGCAATTGGTTAGGGTGAACATGGGTAACTAAGCACTTGCTAATGTGTAGAAAACCGTACAATCAGTCATGATACAAGTGTGTAAAGTAGGATCCAAATAATGACCCACTACAATAAGCAAATGGAAAACACTCTAAAAAGAAAATTGTCTTCAACTTCATTAATGTTGGTAAAAAACACCACAGTGAGTAATTAAAATGATATCAGTATACCGAGATAGTAGAATCAATTTGACATATGATATTAGTACATTCAATGATAACATTTGGGCATATAGTATACCCACCACATAATACTTATTTTTGGAGGCTAGCAAAACACCTCAATATGCACAAAATAATATTATTTTTCCCATTATAATATCTGCCTATTGTCTTCTACACCTTGCCCCAATGTCAATACTAATTTCTTTACTCACCTTACATCAGCCCTTCTGTGATATCAATATCTTACTAGCCACACACTAAAAGTCTTTGCTATTGTAGAACACAAGGAATATAGGCTGTGTTCAATACCACTTGTGATACATCACCAAATTAGTACATAATTATAAATATTCCTTATAAACCCTATATAGGTGTTCCCATCTTTTATTTCCCTTATGAAAATAAGGAATATACAGAATATGGTTTGGTATTTTGTGTGTGTCAGTATGCTTATTGATAAAAGTATCTCTAAGGCTGGAATTTATATGTGCCCTTTTAGAAATTTCTCATTTGTTCTTTGAAGTTCCTCTTTTCTTAATGTTCTCTTATGGAAGAAAACAGCAATTTGCTTATCTTCATCAACGTTTTGATTGCACTTTAATAACAGAGTTAATGTTATTTGGAGGTTTAATTCAAAAATGTTTGCTCCGATTTAATACTTTGAGGCACTATTTATGCTTCTAAGTGCACCAAGAGTAGGCGACAATGGGTGTGTTTTTTGTTTTTAACCCATTTCCCTTTTTTTTAAACATATATAAGTATACTCACTCCTTCTGGATCGCTACCTTGTCGTGGTGAAAGGGCTTGTGCACTTCGATGACCCATGTAGGGTCAGTCAAGATGGGTAGGTTATGGCAGCGAGGTCAGACAAATCACGGCCCACTGGAGAAGGAACTGGCAACCCACTCCTGCAACATTGCTAAGAAAACCTCATGGACAGGAACAACCAGAGACATAACGATATGGCACCGGAATATGAGCCCCTCAGGTCAGAAGGTGCCTATCACATTACTGAGGAAGAGCAGAGGGCAAGTACAAGTAGCACCATGAAGTGGTTGGGCCAAAGCTGAAAGGACACCCAGCTGCAGATGTGTCTGGAGGGGAAAGGAAAGTCCACTGCTGCAAATGACAATTCATGAGAACCTGGAATTTTAAAACTATGAACCAAGGCAAACTAGATGTGGTCAAGAATGAGATGACAAGGTTAAATATTGACACCCTGGGAATTAGTGAACTTAAATTGACTGGATGATACGAAGAATCATTTGCAGAAGAAATGGAGTAACCATCCTAGTCAATCAAAGGGTGGCCAAAGCAGTGGTCGCTTACAATCCAATAAATGACAAAATGATTTAAATTCAAATTCAAGGCAAGCCATTTAACGTCACAGTGATCCAAGTCTATGCGCCAATCATGGATGCTGAAGTTGTCCAGTTCAACGAAGATATTAAACACGTCATAGATATAACACCAAGAAAATTGTTACTGTCATCATAGGAGATTAGAATGCTAAAGTAGGGAGCCAATGAACACCTGGAATAACTGGCAAATAAGGCCTTGGAGTACAAAATGAAGCAGGTCAGAGATTAGTAGAATTTTGTCAAGATAATTATCTAGTCATAGCAAACACCCTCTTCCAACAGCCTCCGAGATGACTCTACAAGACCTGGAGCTGACTGCGGCTCAGACCATGAGCTTCTTATTGCAAAGTTCAAAATGAAACTGAAGAAAAGAGGGAAAATCATCAGACCAAGTAGATACGAAAAAAATAATATCCCTTGTGAATATGCAGTGGAGATAAAGATTAGATTTAGGGGACTAGACATGGAAGATAGAATACCTGAAGAACTTTGGACTGAAGTTTGCAACATTATCCAGGAAACAGCAACAAAGAATATCCCTAAAAGAAAGAAAAGTAAAAAATCAAACTGGCTGTCTGATAAAGCTTTGAAAGTAGCCCAAGGAAAGAAGGAAAGTGAAAGGTAGTGGAGATAAGAAAAGATTTGTCCAACTGAATGCAGAATTCCAGAGGATAGCAAGGAGACATTCTACAATGAGCGATGAAAAGAGACCGAAGAAGATAACAGAATGGGAAATTCAAGAGATGTCTTCAAGAAAATCGGAGACCTCAAAGGCATAATAAAAGACAAAAATGCTAGGGACTTAACAGAAGAAGATCAGATAAAGAAGAGGTGGCAGGAATACACCGATCTATACAAGAAGGATCTTAACAGCAGTGATGACCACAATAGTTTCTCCAATGAGCTGGAGCCAGACATCTTGGAGAGTGAAGTGAGATGGGTCCTTTGATGTCTTGCTAATAATAAGGCTACAGGAAGTGATGGCATCCCAATTAAACTATTCAAAATTCTACAGGATGATGCTGTGAAAGTGTTGTTTGCCGTATGCCAACATAGTTACATAGGTACATAGTAATTGAGGTTGAAAAAATACTTTTAGCCCATCAAGTTCATCCTTTTAAGATCTCCTCTGATCTGCAATATGCGGATTAGTTGGTAATTGATCCAGAGGAAGGCAAACAAAAAAAATCCCAGTGAAACTTAGCCAATTGTCTCAAAAGGGGAAAAAAATGAATTCCTTCGTGACCCCAGATACTGGCGATCAGATTTCTCCCTGGTTCAATTCTCCCTCTCTAATTAACCAGGATAACCCTGAATGCCCTTTTAAATAAAAAAATATATCCGATCCCTGCTTAAAGTTATCTATTGAATCCGCTGTCACCAGAGAATTAGAGAATTCCACAGATTAACCACACTTACTGTGAAGAACCCTTTTCTTTCTTTAGGTGGAATCTTTTTAGTTCTAACCTCAAAGGATGTCCTCTTGTCAGTTGAAAACCTCTTGACACAAAAAGCTCCCTTGACAAAGTTTTATATTGACCCAGGATGTATTTATATAGGGTAATCATATCCCCTCTTAGACGCCTTTTTTCTAGAAAAAACAAGTTTAATTTGGATAGTCTTTCAGCCCCTCCATTCCCCTTATAGGTTTTGTAGCCCTTCTCTGTACTTTTTCCAGTTCTAAAATGTCCTTTTTATGAATTGGTGCCAAAAACTGTACTCCATATTCCAAATGAGGGCTTACTAGAGATTTGTATAGTGGCAGAATTATATCTGCCTCCCTTGCTTCTATACCCTTTTTAATACATGCTAATAGTTTATTTGCCTTTGCAGCTGTTGCTTGGCATTGAGAACTGTTAAGTAGATGGTTGTCCACAAGCACTCCCAAATCCCTTTCAATATCAGATACCCCTAGATTTGCTTCATTAAGTTTATAGATTGCATGGTTATTTTTCCTTCCCAGATGCATAACCTTACATTTATTAGTATTCAATCTCATCTGCCATTTAATTGCCCATTTCTCTAATTTATGCAAATCCCTTTGGAGGGAAACTACGTCATGTTCTGATTTAATTACCTTGCACAACTTTGTGTCATCAGCAAAGATGGAGACACTACTTTCCAATCCTACTTCTAAGTCGTTAATAAATGTGTTAAAAAGGAGAGGACCTAATACTGAGCCCTGAGGAACCCCACTTACCACATTAGTCCAATCTGAGTATGTTCCATTTGCAATAACCCTTTTTTTCCTGTCTTTTAGCCAGCTCTCAATCCATGTGCATATATTTACTGCAATTTCTGTATCCCTTAATTTGCACAATAGTCTCACATGTGGCACTGTATCTAAAGCCTTTGCAAAATCTAAAAAGACTACATCCACTGAGTTGCCCTGATCCAGGTTCCTACTAACCTCCTCATAGAAACTAATTAGGTTATCAATTTACTTCTGCTTCATAGACTATTCTTTTTTATTGTTTTTATTAAAGGGAACAAAATTGGGACAGTGCAGAATATACATACAAGAAATAGATAAATAATACACACATAACACCAGGAAAGGCTCATTTCTATCTTCCCCATTTTTTAGTTTTTAGTTTCTAATGTCGGTATTACCTTAGTTATAAAATGCTGTTACAAATTTAGAAAAGAAAAAAACAAAAGAGTAGAAAAAATGAGTAGAGAACAAAAAAGAACAAGTGAAAGAGGGGATATTGGAGGAGGATAGGGTGGGGAGGTGAAACTTGCTGTCATGTCATCTCGGGGTATTGTGCTTGATTTGCTACTGGTTGTTTTAGACATTAGATCCCAGACATCCCAACACAAAGCCCACTTTTTATAGGAATTATCTAGTTCAGCAGATATGTGCTCATAGTGTATAATAGTGCTAATTGAGTGTATACATTTAATTTGTTCATGAAATCCCCCCATAGCTTCTCTAAGAGATCATACATTTCTGACAAAATATGTGCTATCTTGGGACAGTCCCAAAGGATATGTCTTAATGTACCAGAGGAATTACATCCTCAGAAGCAATTGCCATCTAGGGACGGGTTTGAGAGCTTCAGTCTAGCTGGGGTCATATACCATCTCAGGATGGTTTTGTAAGAGTTCTCCCTCAGGGTTATGTTAAGGGAAGAACTTGTCGCATGTTTATGAATTTTATTCCATTGTGATTTATCTAAACTAATATTTAGTTCAGTTTCCCAAGAATTCTGGTAGTGAAGTTTAGGTGGTGTGGCTTGATCTAACAGATAATTATAGATGATGGAGATATTTGTATTACCGTTTGAGTTATCAATACAGCATTTTAAAAAAGGGTTTTTTCTGGCTAATTTATTAAGTTTAAGTACTCTGCAAATATTAGTGTTAATTTGAGCTAGATTGAGCCATTCCTTAAATTGTAGATGGTTCTGATCTTTAAAGGTTGAGGGTGAACATTGCTGGTTTACCCTCAATAGGTCAATGGCTATAGTAAATGTTTTATCTATGCACCATTTTAGTTGAGATAATCTTTTGATTGATATGTCTCTATGAGGAGTCCATAGAGGAGTAAGCCAAGACCATGACTCTACTAAGGGTGCCCTCTTATTCATTTGAGCCCATAAGGACAGAGATTGAGCCACACTGCTGGGGAGTTGGTAACGGTTCACTTTGTGGTGTAGGCTTAGCCAAAACACTTGGTTAATAAGGAGATTCTGTTCCTTAAGAATGTGGCTTTCAATATCCACCCATACTGGTAAATGTTCTTTAATGAACCACTTGGATAATTGCGCCAGTCTAGCAGCTTTGAAATATTTTAAAAAGTCTGGAAGGGCTAATCCACCTTTATCTTTAGATGCCATTATGGTAGCCTTATTTATTCTTGTTTTTTTGTGTTCCCAGATAAGGCAGGAGATTTCCCTCTGGAGGATTATACTATTTTTCGTGTTAACCGCTGTCGGTATTGTGCGAAAGAGGTTTAAGAGTTTGGGTAATGTGTTCATTTTGATAGCGTGTATCTTTCCTAACCAGAAATTTTTGTAAGAGGACCACGTATTAATGTCAAAGAGCAGCTTTTTTTATGACCATGGGATAGTTTGCGTTGTATAATAAGATAGATTGTCTAGGAATACAGATGCCTAAATATTTAATATGTTATTGAGCCCATTATAAAAAAAAACTTGGCTAATATTAAGGATTCTATGTTTTTCTGTAAGGAGAAATTTAAGGCTTCACTTTTGCTAGTGTTTATTTTAAAACCTGAGATGCTGCCAAAATGGTGTGTTAAACATGTTAAACCTATTAGGGAGGCTTGTCACTGGTTCGATGATGGTAAGCATAATGTCATCAGTGAAAAGGCCCAGTTTATACTCAGCTTCTTTAAGCATATTCCCTTTACATTTTGGTTTTCTCTCAAGGCTATGGCTAAGGGTTCAATGCACAAAATGGAGTGGGGAAAGGGGACACCATTGTCTTGTACCTCTCAATATTTTAAAAGGTTGGGATCTGAAACCTTCATGGGTAACATATTAACATATGCTTTTGGAGCCAAGTACCTTTCACTAGCCCATCACTCAGGCCAAACTTATGTAGGATCTCGAACATGTAAGCCCAATCTATCCTATCAAAGGCTTTTTCTGCTTCCAGCGAAAGTAGCATCATGGGGACCTTTTACACCGACGTGACATCTAATAGGTCTAGAATTCATCTAGTGTTGTCTAGGACTTCTCGCCCCGAATAAACCCCACCTGGTCAGGATGGATCAACCATGGTAGCACTTGATATAGTCTATTCGCTTTAATTTTGGGGTATATTTTAATATCTCTATTGATTAGAGAAATGGGTCTGTAGCTCTGAAATTGGGCTGGATCTTTACCCACAATTACTTTGGCTTCTAGAAATTTAGCCCTCATGTGTTTTCCTGATAGGAAATCATTAAACAAAGATTGAAGGTAGGATAGTAGGGTTTCCATACATTTCTTATAGTAATTATTGGTGAATCCATCTGGAGCTTTGTGTGGTTTCGTTTCTTTAATGGCATTTTTAATTTCATCTATGGATATATGGATATCCAGGAAATCAAGTTCAACACTTAATTTGTTTTATGTGGCTAGGCGAACCCGACTGGGGGGACACCCAGTATAATGTGTAAAGTGTAATATTTTTCGAATGTCTGTGTGATTTTGGCTGGTTGATAGATAGTCTTACCATTTTCCAGTTTAAGTTTGGGGATAAACGAATTTGCCCTTTGTTGTGTAAGTTTTTTGGCTAAAATGTTGTCAGGTTTGTTAGAGAACATGTAATATATATTTAGACTGAGTTCGCTGTAGGATGGTTACAACCTTCCTCCGCAGGATCTCTTTCAAGTCCTGTTTAAGTTTATTTATTTCCACTTGGACCATAGGTGGTCTCAGAGATGATGAGGACTTTTGGAGGGCTGAGATCTTGGCTTTAAGCTCTTTAATTTGGGATAGCTCAAGTTTTATGGTAAAGGAACGTTTTTAGATGCATGTACCTCTCAGTTATGCTTTATGTGCTGTCCATACTCCTGTGTGATCCACTTCCCCTCCACTATTCAAATTAAAGTAATCTACTATTTCTTTGTGAATTTTTTTTTTTCCCCTTGACGAAGCATCATTAAGGGTTTAGCGCCCATGTTGGGGATTGTCATTTGGGGAGTAGATCACTTAGAGAAATGCTAACCAATTAATGATTGGGGCATATACATGTAATAATGATAGCTTTCTTTCATTAAAAATACCATCTATCAGAATATATCTCTCATCATTATCTCGGTGGGTAGATAGATATATGTTGAAAATGTAGTCTCTTGTGTATGAGTATTGAAACCCCTCTTATTTTTTCAGGAGCAGTAGCATGATATGTTTGGGTAAAATGTTTTCCCCAGTATTTTGGGTGAACATTTTTCTTAAAATAGGTTTCTTGAATTAGGACAACTTCTATACCCAGGGCAATCCCCTACTTTATTGGTTCGTTAAACCCTTGGACATTATGTGAAGCTATTTTGAGGTCCATTACTCAACACTTTCAGCTATGAAAGAGCTTGGACTAAAATCCTGTATTCAAGCAGTCCGCAAGAGGAGATAAGTCAGGAGGTACCTATTCGATGTGAAGATAAGCAGGCTTCACCAGGCAGAGGGGGGTTGGGAAAATCGAGAGGGAGAAAGGAAAAAGAGAACGCTAGAAGAATATACAAATTATCAAAACAAATTACAATGGCAATAATGATACTTTTAGATCAAACTAACAAGTATTTGTTGTTCAGTTATCTCTTAACTGAGATTGTATTAGGAGAGCAAAAGGCTGTCCTCTTTTAAAATAGCGGTAAGTCATCTAGCATCCCTCAAATTTGATTCGTTGGTCGACTCGCCTAAATATTAAATGTACAGTAAAACCCCTGCGGGACACATCTATAGGTTATCGTCTATACATTTATTTAAAATCTGGGAAAGTGTGAGTCTCTTGACTCAGAGAATTGACCTGTCCACTCTCTGGTCTATAGAACCCAAACTAGGTGACAATAATAGAAAAGTAGAAAAAAAGTGGACCCTAGTGGTCTCTATATGTAGTGGTGAGGTCCTTCGTGCCTTGGTATGGCTGTACATGTACCCAAAGACTACTGCTCAAAGCACCTTCCAATGTGTCAAGGAATCCAGGGTATGTGTAGGTTGTTTTCAGTCTTATGAGCATTGTTGTACTCTTGGCCGCCTTTGAGGCTTAGGGTCTAAACGTTGTTTGTGCCCTAGGGTATCAGGTGTGGAGAAGATACCCCATGACGAAAGTAGGGCTATGTCTTCTTCCATGTCGCAAATAATGTGGGGTCTCCCTTCCCTCATAACGTTCAGTTTAAATGAGAAGGCCCCAGGTGTATCTCCATCCTTGGGCTAAAATAATTTCCAAAAGGGGTTTCAATATTCTTCTTTTCTATAGGGTGGTTGGGGAAAGGTCAGTATATATACTCGGTTTGCACCCATCGATGTCTGGTGTGCCTGATCTTGCCACTTTCATAAAGAAGTCTTTGGTTGTGTAGTTATGGAATTTCGCTATTACGTCCCTTGGTCTTTCCCCAGGGGAAGAGTAGTTCGCCAATGCTCTATGTATCCAGTCCATTTTGAAATATTCATCTTCCAGGTTAGGTAAAAGAGTTTTGCAGAGGTCGAGCATGTATTTGGGTAAGTCTGTTACCGCTTCTGGGAGATTACAGATTCTAATGTTTTGTCTCCTAGACCGGTTCTCCAGGAATTTTTGGAGTTGTCATTGCTCTTCTCTTAAAGTATGCATTTCTTCCTCTAGTTGGAATGTGTCTGCAGAAGATTGTTGTACTTTTCTTCTATTTCTGTTACTCTAGAATATACTACTTTGATTTCACTTTTTGAAGTCTGCTTCTACTTTCTGGACCTCTGACCTTAATCTCCGAAAGGAAGGAGGAGATTAGGTCCTTCAAATATTGGATATCCGTCTTTGTACTTGGCGTGGCAGCCTCAATGGTTAATTCTGACTGCTGTATTGATGTTGATGGTGGCTGTTGAGATGAATAGGCGCTAGTTTTTGGTGTGCAGTAGTCTTGGATATTTTTAGAAGATCTCCTAGTTGAAATACCAGCCATTCCCCTCCCAATTTTGCTTATTAGGTTTGTCACTTTTCTGAAGATTGTGCCTTATATCAGAAGGTGAAGCTGTCTGTTTATTGCCTCAACAGAGTTTTAATGGTTTATGAGCGCTAGTTTCAGGTGTATGAAACTTATACAGTTGAAGCTGTAAGTTATTGGAAGCGGTAGTTTCTGTAAATGTCCACCGGTTGACATCAGAGAACTGTATAATGTGAGGAAGCTGTTTTGGAATTCAGCCAAGAAGATTATAGATCAATATGTTTTGCAGCTTTATGGCAACGTATTTCATGCAACTGCAAATAAGCTTTCTGTATAGCAAAACAGGCAAGTGTTTTTGACGCAATACAGGAAGAAAGTAATTTATCCTCCGTATTCTTCGCTGCAGAGTTCCTTTTTCACTATTGTTTGGTATAAATTTCAGGTTTTGGAGGTAAACTGTGGTTTAATCTTGAGTCTTTGAGGGTCACTAAGCCTTTATATAACCTTTTATAGGTATTACAGGAACACCCTTAGTTAAGGCTGAACTTATTGGGCTGAAGTCTCACAACTGATTTTGTGAAACCCAATATTGCAAAGTCCTTGTTTTGTAATTTAGATTAATGTGAGTCTGCAGCCTTTGCAAGAGTGAAAAGTCTATCTTGCTTAACTGTTTTATCGATAAGCCTTGTTCCAGGCAAAACATACATTTGGGGTCAATAGTATAAGCAAGGTGTAATGGTACCCCCAGACATATAAGGGGGCGCCAAGGCCTTTTTAGCCGATCCTCCCGTCCAGTGCTATAGGGACAGCTACTGCAGGACACCCAATCCCCCAAGAACTGGATCCAAGGGGAATATACTCCAAGCCAGCAACTGGAACCTCACGAATAGCCGCTAGCAGCTGAACAGGAAAAGCACCCCCAAGATGCCCACACTCCTGGCAGTCAGTCTGCAACAGCATACCATGAATTCCCCCAAGCACGAGACACAAGCTCTGTGTTTGAGGGTCAAGCAGTGAACTCTCTCCTTTATTAAAACAAAGACATATATAAAAACCATTTCCACATACACCGTAGGGGCAGTGACTACCTTTGGTCAACCCCTAATTACCTATGGCCAATCAGACAGGGTCCCTACGTAGGAACCATGAGACTCCTCCCATGGGCCACCCCCAGGCGTGGCTACTATGCTCATTCTCACCCAGACTGTCCCCGTGGACACTTCCTGTTTCCTCCTGGACTATGCCCCTGGGGAAACCCCATACTGGCTCTTTGTTCAAGTCCTGGCGACACCCTGTGTTTACCTAATGGGGGAATGGTCAGAATCTGTAACACATTTCTACACATTTTTCATAACTTTAAAAGTATGCATCACATTCACATAAAACATACATTTTCAGAATCAGCATACTCTAAATACAAACATGTGTCAAAATGATACAAATTGGTCCAGTGGTTCAAAAGTTAGATCACAGTCCTTTCTGACCAAATGAAGCATGGCTTCCATGTCTTTGTAGGGGGAAAGTCAACATGGGCCGTAGTCAAACGGCAGAATGTGGGCAACCAAGCTTCTCCAATTCGCAGTGACGAGACTGATCTCGTCACATCTCTCCCCCTTTCCAAACAGACTAACAGGGTATCTGACCTTCCGGACAGATCCCTGGTTAGTCCAGAAGGCCACCCACAAAACACAATCAGCAGTACAGCCCACCCACAATAACTGGTTACTACACCTGGGTAGAGGAGAAACTTGTCCATGTCCAGGTGCCTCACCACGGCTGTGCTGGGCACTGGTAAGCTGCCTTGGTGGGTTGCTGAGTGGGCAGAGACCAGCGGTGCTCCGCCCTGGTGCCAGCGCTACCACGGAAGTAGCCTGTTTGGGGCCTGGTTGTAGGGGGGGGGGAGACCGACGGTCTCCCCTTTGGCTAAACAGCCCTGTTGCTGGGGGACAGGACCGACCGTCTCTGCCCCTGGTAGCTCAGCCTGTTGCTGGAGAATGGAGTCTGAGCTCTCAATTCCCTGCAGCTCACCCTGACGCTGGGAATGGAGACGGGGCTCCCAATTCCCTGCTATCACTCTGCCGATGGGGAATGGAGTCTGAGCTCTCAATTCCCTGCAGCTCACCCTGACGCTGGGGAGGGAGGACGCTGCTCTCTTCTCCCTGCAAGGTATACTTCCGCTGGGGAGGGGAGACAATGCTCTCCACTCCCTGCACTTCACACTGGCGCTGGGGGTCTGGGCTAGCCACCCAGCATCCCTGTAGGGCCGGTGGAGAGACCTCGGTCCCATCTCCACCTGCCGCCTGGGGTTCCTCCCAATAAACCTCTACAATATCTTCCCAGCTGAAGGGGTCTGGATCTGGGTCTCTCACCTTGTTGTAATGCTGAGCCTTCCCAATGGAGTGGAAGAGATCTCGGTAGTCCTTCTCCAGTTCCCACTCCAGGGTTGCTAGGTGAACAAGGTCTTGCTCTACCTCATGGGGGTCATCCCAGTCATGCCTAGCCTCCCTCTCATAGAAAATATCCTGAAGTCTGGTCTGTTCAGGGCTCCCGAAGTCAGGCTCTGCAAATGACTGCCATAACAAGCCAGGACCATCAAACTCCTCTCCCTCTGGCTTGTCATGCTTGGCTGTCCAGGGTGTATACTGTGCCATATACCACCAGAGTGCCTGGTAGGCATCCTCCAGCCATAGCTCCTGCCATGCACGGAGCTTTAGTTCCTCCACCCATTCCTCAAGGGGCTGCTCTCCCAGGAAGGGCATGCGCAGGGCCACTTGCTTCTGCAACCGCTGCTCTTCACTGGGGAGACTCTCACCCCGCTGGTATTGTACATTATCCAGGGCCTGGTATCAGATGCCTTTCCTTAATGCATCCCGGCCATCCAGGTCCTCATCCTCGTATAGCACTGCTGGTTCCATTCTGCTGCTTTTAGGGTCGCTGTGCTGGGACATGCGTTGCCCCCAACTTGTAAATCCACAGAATGGTGTCTCCTGTAGCTGTCCTTCTGGCTGTGGGAACAATTCCGCCGCTTGCCACCAGTGTAACGGTACCCCCCAGACATAGAAGGGGGCGCCCAGGCCTTTTGAGCCGATCCGCCCGTCCAGTGATATAGGGACTGCTCCTGAAAGACACCCAATCCCCCAAGAACTGGATCCAAGGGGAATATACTGCAAGGCTTGAACTGGAACCTCACGAATAGCCGCTAGCAGCTGAACAGGAAAAGCACCCCAAGATGGGACACTCCTGGCAGTCAGTCTGTAACAGCATACCATGAATCCCCCCAAGCATGAGACATAAGCTCTGTGTTTGAGGGTCAAGCAGTGAACTCTCTCCTTTATTAAAACAAAGACATATATAAAAACCATTTCCACATACACCATAGGGGCAGTGACTACCTTTGGTCAACCCCTAATTACCTATGGCCAATCAGACAGGGTCCCTACGTAGGAACCATGAGACTCCTCCCATGGGCCACCCCCAGGTGTGGCTACTATGCTCATTCTCAACCAGACTGTCCCCGTGGACACTTCCAGTTTCCTCCTGGACTATGCCCCTGGGGAAACCCCATACTGGCTCTTTGTTCAAGTCCTGGCGACACCCTGTGTTTACCTAATGGGGGGATGGTCAGAATCTGTAACACATTTTTACACATTTTTCATAACTTTAAAAGTATGCATCACATTCACATAAAATACATTTTCAGAATCAGCATACTCCAAATACAAACATGTGTCAAAATGATACAAATTGGTCCAGTGGTTCAAAAGTTAGATCACAGTCCTTTCTGACCAAATGAAGCATGGCTTCCATGTCTTTCTAGGGGGGAAAGTCAACATGGGCCGTAGTCAAACGGCAGAATGTGGGCAACCAAGCTTCTCCAATTTGCAGTGACGAGACTGATCTCGTCACACAAGGTTTATTTTGTTTTCCTTACTCCAGGAAGAAAAGATACTCCAGATATGTTTACCAAAGGCTCTTTATGCATAATGAGATCCTGTTTACAAGGCACTTTCTGAGAGTATCCACAAAGCATTGAACAGTCCAAGCAGTTTTGAACTGGAACTTGTAAGATGTTGAAAAAAATCAGATAATGTGTTACAGTTAATGTATTACAGTTATCTTGTGTGACACAGTTATAAATACCCTAGGTGTTTAAACCTCATAAGCTAGTTTATAAGGGGTTCAAACCCCCCAGGTTCTATTAATCCCCCTAACATTTTTTTTCCTCCCTGGAGTTAGATTCAGAAAACAAGCAGACACCTCAATGTGTTGCCACTTATCTGGTTCAGTTGAAATAAGGCATCGGCAGGCTCTGTGTTATTCCTTGTCTTACAGCTCTCACAGTATCTCAGTGCTTTTGATCCCAGTAGTTAGGGTGCCTATGAAGTATGGCACAAGTAGAAACAAATCAAGGTTGTGGAGCATCTGTTAACTCAACCAAGTCCAGAGAGGTCCGCAGTCATGGTCCACAGAGACTCAGTGTAAGACAGGCAATGTTGTGGCCGATCCAGTGCATCGGATCTCAGCTACTTTTCCAGTGCTTCACATAGAACATAGCCACTGGATTAATTTATTCTCCAGAAGAACCAGGTATTGCTTCATAGACTATTCTAAACTCTTTGTCGGTATGGATCACAACAAAATGTACCATGATCTTAAAGAGATGGGAGTACCAGATAATCTAATCCTCCTCCTAAAGAATCTGTATGTGGACCAAGAAGCCAAGGTCAGAACCGAATATGGGACAAGAGGATGGTTCAAGATCGGAAAAGGAGTACAACAAGGTTGTATATTGTCACCCTTTTTATTCAACTTATATGCAGAGTAAATCATGCGTAAGGCCGGGCTGGATGATTCCAAAGCTGGAATCAATATTGCTGGAAGGAATATCAAGAACCTCATATACGCTGATGATACTACTCTGATGGCCAATTGATGAGGGTAAAAGAAGAGAGTGCAAATGCTGGCCTACTGCTCAACATTAAAAAGATGAAGATCATGGCAAACGGCAATCTCACTTCCTGGCAAATAGATGGGAAACAATTTATTTAACTGGGATCCAAGATCTCTGCAGATGGTGACTGGAGTCATGAAATTAAAGGATGTTTGCTTCTGGGGAGGAAAGATATGGCAAGCTTGGACAAGCTAGTAAAAAGTAAGATATTAAACTATCAACAAAGGTCCACATAGTTAGAACTATGGCATTCCCAGTAGTAACATACGGGTGTGAGAGCTAGAACATAAAAAAGTCTGAGCACTGTAGAATTGACGCCTTTGAATTATGGTGTCGGATAAGACTGCTTTGACAAACTATTCACTAGAAGGTATGATCATGAGGCTGAAGTTCAAATATTTTGGCCATATCATGAGATGGCAGGATTCACTGGGAAAGATTGAAGGCACACAAAGAAGGGGACGACAGATGCGTAGATGTATAGATGAGATCACTGAAGCAAAGAACATGAACTTGATGGAGCTCAGAGGGGCAGTGAGTGAGAGATATACCTGGCGTGCTGTGGTCCATAGCGTCAAGGAGAGTCGGACGTGACTGACCAACTAAACAACAACAAAGTATACTCAGGTGATTCAATTACCTATAATGCGCGATGTATATAAAATCCTGGTTTTGGCCCTGAGGTGACAAGTTACCACAAAATTTAAGGAAAGTAATAAAAAGGAAAGTTGCTTTTGGCTATAAAGATTTAATTATAACCTGTCAAACGTGTGATCAATTCAATACTGTTTTTTGTGAGCAATTTGTTTGGACACTTAGAAGTTTCTTTTTTTCTTGTCCTTTTTGTTGCCCTGATAAAGATTGTTGCTATTTAAGTGAATTAATGTGGCATATAATTTTAAATTATAGATTTTGAAGTTTCAACTGTTACAATGTGAAAAAAGTTGAGTCCATTTATTGTCCTTATGCAATAAGGCTGCAGATTATAGTGTTTCAAGATGAAGCTGTGACAGTCTGAAGTTACGCTTGTTTGCTGGCTGGACCTCCCAAAGAGACAACTAAAGTGTGAAGCACATAAGGAATAAATAACATAAGCCCATATTATACATATAGAGATTAGAAGCAACAGTTTATTTATAAAAATATATCTTTTATTATCAAGACGGACAAAAAATAGAAAATTATTAAACTCATTTATTGATTGAGTGCAACAATTATAATGATCTCTGAGCAGGTACTGATGAAGATAAGCAAATTGCTGTTTTTATAAGACGACATTGAGAAAAGAGGAACGAGACATTTCTAAAAGGGCATTAATAAATTCCAGCCTTAGAAATACTTTTATCAATAAGCATACTGACACACACAAAATACCAAACCATATTCTGTATATTCCTTATTTTCATAAGGGAAATACAAGATGGGAATACCTATATAGGGTTTATAAGGAATAGGATAGCAATAGGCTGATATAATAGGACTGAAAAAAGAATATTGTTTTGTCTCATAACATGACATATTGATGTGTTTTACTATCTTCCAAAAATAAGTATTATGTGGTGGGAATGCTATCTGCCCAATTATTATCATTTAATGCACTAATACTATATAGGCCTAGATGCCAACTGATTCTACTATCTCAGTATACTGATATCATTTTAATTACTCACTGCAGTGTGGGGGGTAGTTGTGGGGAGGAGGAGAGGAGTGCAGGAGGAGGAGGTGGAGGATGAGGAGAGTGTAGAAGAGGAGGTGGGTGGTAGTAGGGTGGCCCTAGCACCAGGCACACTTTACTATATATGACAGGAAGAGGCAGACATTCTTAAACTTATAAATGTCTCTACATACTGACATGTACATACATATGCACACACCATTCTACATTGCATGAGCAACCTGATGCCCTCTAAAAATGTACTGCCCTTGGCCTGGGCATTGGTGCCCTGGGCAGATACACAGCACTGCTTAAAGTTATCACTATGCACAGTCACAAATCATATTTAACCACAAAATGCTTGCAGTCTAATTTAGAGAGGTGATTATATACAGGATCAATGTATTCCTGGCCCACAGAGCTCACAAACTAATATGATGAATTTTACTGGCACAATGCATGCTTAATGCACAAAGTTTACAACCTAGAGCCACATTCAATTCCAAGCCTGCAACTCGATAGCAGACGGCCAAATGTCTGCGGCTACCGCTTGTCTCCGATTGCGATGCTATTCAATTGAGCAAGGGTGCGAGTTACAGGCCGCAAATTGGTAAGGGGCTGGCCGAGATGCGATTGTCCGTTACAATCCAATCGCGATATAAGTAATGCGGCATAGGCCTCTCAGCCAATAGAAAGCAGTCTAGCAGCAGATGATTGACAGAGGGAGATTATACATTTGGGTTCCACCCGCCCATGCATTGACTGTGTTGTATTTTCTTTTGAAGTAGCACGCAGGAGTTGGGGGTTTTGGAAAGTGAGAGAGCAGGAATTATTTCAGAGCAATAATTTGCAGATTTGTTCTTTTATCTTCAACTATTTAAAATTTTACACTTAATACTTGATTACACATATTTATAGATTGCACATATTTGCAATACACATCATTTAAAGAACACACATAGAGCTAGGTGACTCCATACATCCCATCCCCCACACCCCATCCCCCAAAAGTTATTAATTACACATACATTTTTTTCCTCCATATATTAACAGTTACACTTATTTTTATTTATGGTTCTATTCTTTTTAGGATTGAGATGGAAGGAGGAGAGAGGAGGGGAGAGGAGTGGAGAGATGGGGAGAAGAAGAAGAGGAGAGGCAAGAAGGAGAGAGAGGTGGCCCTGGGGGGGTAGTGGTGGGGAGGAGGAGAGGAGTGCAGGAGGAGGAGGTGGAGGATGAGGAGAGTGTAGAAGAGGAGGTGGGTGATAGTAGGGTGGCCCTAGCACCAGGCACACTTAGGGGAGGGACAGAAGGGAAGGGGGCTGATCCAAGGGGGAACAGGCCTCAGAGACAGGTCAGGGGGAATGGGTCCCCGTCCACAGTCAAGAGGGCAAGAGGCTAAGGGAAAGCACAGGGCTCACAATTACTCACACCTGGAGAATGTGGTCCTCCTCTGTGCTATCCATGGCCATACTGTGATTCTTGCAGGGGGGAGGGAAGTTAGGCCGTTTGATGACATCAGGGCCAAGGTGAGAAGGATGATGGCCAAGGAGGACAAGAACGTGACTGTGACCTATGAGTGGAGAGAGAGTCTCCAGGGACCTTCTGAGGCAGGTGCCCACTGTTGGAGCTTCAGGCCTGGTGGCCCAGCAGGACCCAGCCTCCATGTCAGGTGAATATCACATACACCAACGTGCCACCACATGTACATCACACACACTACACATGTCAGCTCTATAGAATTAGCAATGGATAGATGGATGTGTCATTCCTGGGCACAACAACAATAATCAACCAATGTCCATGTATTGGTGTGCCACTGCAGCGTATGCAATTACAGAACGCAGCTGGAATCAAGATAGCGTTAGAAGCAAGAACAATCAAGACCAAGAGCCAAAGAATAGATCACATCTAGCAAATGATAGCTAATCTGAGTTGCAATTATGAATATCATCCAGGTTCAAGCCTAGATGTCAGATAGTAATGCACACAAAACAATGTATTATTCATCGTACTAATGATATATACCTCTCTTTTCTCTCTTTCAGCATCAAGGAGGTCTGGGTGTAGTGGCGAGCTAGAGATGCGGGCATTGGCTCCATCAGTGCAGGATGTGGAGGAGCAAGCCAACCGGCCCAGCAGGAAACGGTGCAGGGGGAAGAGGAAGGAGGAGGACCCAGAGGAGGAGGGTGTCATATGGCTAGTGGGGTCACCAGTAGGACCACCTGCAACACCGCTGGGTTTCGACCCCACTATCCCCCTCCTCCAAAGACTGAGCATATTGCCAGGGTCCTCCCACTGGAGCAATGATGATGCCAGCAGCCAGCCACCATCTCCTCCCCCTCCCCCCCCCCCACACACACACACACAGCAGTGCACTGGACTGGCCGCCACCACCACTTGGTCCACCCACACCACCGTCAGTTTTGCCCCAGGCTCCAGCCAGGCCCCAGGCCCTCCCTGCTCAGACACCGCCACCTCCTCACCTGGCCACAGCCCTGGGCTTCCATCCCCCACATCAGGTCAGGCTACGCAGGTGTAGAGGCTGGCCCTCATTCGACAGCAGGTGGAGTTGCTTCTGGGGATCCAGGCCAGCATCTCCGCCAATCATGCCGAGGTAATGCGCAGCCTGGCAAGGCACAATTGGGAGGAAAGGAAGAATCATCTAATGACTGAATCCTACCTAGCCAGGCTGCTCAGGATTGGGGTGGGTCCGCAGCCCTGCCTCCTCCACCCAGGAGGCATCCCCCAGCCACCCGCAGCCCGGCCCTTCCTCTCCTTCCACCATGCCTCCACCAATGCAGGTGCCACTGCCTCCCGGGGGGGTTGCCTTCCCCTGCCCCCCCTCCACCACCACCAGCAGGGAGACAGCGGCCGACCACAGGGGATTGGGCCCCTGTTCCTAGGCGGATGAGGACATAGGGGCTGTGCATATGTTTCTGCCTTCTCAGCAGCACTCCTCAGTGACAATCTATTGGTCACAATATTAACCTAGTCTAGCCTGGCTACAGAGTCTTGGATCTTGGCCTATGTGATGGTGATATTTTGTATGCAGACGGCTACCTACCATCACATGGTCCATCATCCTCTTCTCTGTGGACATGTAGGGTTCTGTTGAACATGTCACCAATTGATGATCACAGAGGAATGCTGTTTAGAAGTGATCCTGCAGTCCCTATGATTTTTAAGGCCTTATTTTGTAGGTTTTGTTTTTTGTTTTTTTAGGTAAAATTCAGGTCCATGAAGGCATCTTCTGCATCCTAGTTCCTCTCAGGTAGACATTCCTTCAATGACAGCCCGCCCCCCCCCCCTCCCCTTAACATGTAGCTCCCACAATATTAAAGCCATCATATAGACAGATATCTAAGACATGATTGTTTTAGCTGAAATGTAGACTAATACCGCTATGGAAGTGGACTTGCAAAGTCTCACAATGTCATGTTAATGACCGCCAGCATTAATATATGCACTAGTGAAGCTTGTGATCCTGACCTCAATATCAGTGTCCGCGTGCAATGTGTAAGCTTTGGGGATCACATCTCCTACCTCAGCTTCAACAACCTCAGGCGTCTGACATCATCATGAAGCGATACATACTTCTACAGTAAGCCCGGACAATGGGCTGTGCTGAGGAAGTATTGACAAAACACACGTGTGTCCAGGCTTACTGCGGAAGTATGTGTCGCTTCATGTGTTGCTTCATAGCGATTAGCGATTTTAGCCATCGGAAGTCTTATGGCCTTGAAACATCAGAGGCTTTGGGAGGCTGTAAGTTACAGGTTTAACTATCGCCATTTTTCAAGGCCATAACTCGTAAGCCATTCGGAGCCTGCAAAAAGACACCAATTGAATAGCAAAATAACTTGCGACCTCAATTACGGGCTACCAGATCGCCTAAAACCACAATTGAATGCGGCCCTAATTTGCAGAAACCATCCACAGACAGCAATGCATTTCTAGAACACAGAACTTACACTCTAACATGGAGATAACACCTCTGTGTGATGGGTGCCCGCTTTTTGGCTAAATATACCCTAAAAATTAGTTTCTGCCTTAAAAAAAAATGAAATACTGCAGTTCACAGACTGACCGTCTGGACGGGAATTTCAACATGAAAAGGAAATGACTGACAACTTGAAACAGGGGAGTTTAGATAGATAGATAGATAGATAGATAGACAGATATTACAGGAGCTTTATAATCCACATGTGTAATGTTATTCTATGTCTGTATGTTACTGTTTATGTATAATCAGTGTTAGAAGGTCTTACTATCTCTATAGTATTTATGTTTGAGGGAAATTTCTATACATCTGCAATGTTGGGGGGGCTGTGTAGGGAAGCTCTCTCTCTCTCTCTCTATGCAGAGGGAACTGCATAGAGCAGCATCAGGTCAGTACCTCATGCTCACTGACATTATGCATGAGGAGGATGTATGTCACCACCTTCCTGGTCTGCTGTGGATTTTTAAGGGCCTTGTTTGGGCCTATATAGTCCCACTTGGTATTTTAAGGTTTGAAAGATCCGGTTGGGGCCTATTTGGTCCCGCTTGGTATTTTAAGTTTTTTTTTAGGTACGATTTGGGCCTATATGGTCTTGTTATTTTAAGGTTTTAAAGGTCTGGTTGGGGCCTATATGGTCCCGCTTGGTGTAATGTGGATTTTTAAGGTCCGGTTGGGGCCTATATAGTCCTGCTTCCCGCTTGGTATTTTAAGTTTTTTTAGGTACGGTTTTGGCCTATATAGTCACACTTGGTATTTTAAGGTTTTAAAGGTCGGCTTGGGGCCTATATGGTCCCGCTTTGTGTAATGTGGGTTTTTAAGATCCGGTTGGTGCATATATGGTCCTGCTTGGTATTTTAAGCTTTTTTTAGGTACGGTTTTGGCCTATATAGTCCTACTTGGTATTTTAAAGTGTTTAAGGTCTGGTTGGGGCCTATATAGTCCCGCTTGGTGTAATGTGGGTTTTTAAAGTACGGTTGGGGCCTATATAGTCCCGCTTAGTATCTTAAGGTTTTTTAGGTATTGTTTTGGCTTTTATAGTCTCGCTTGGTATTTTAAGTTTTTTTAGGTACGATTGGGGCCTTCATGGTCCCGTTTGGTGTAATGTGTGTTTTTTAAGGTCTGGTTGGGGCCTATATGGTCCTGCTTGGTATAATGCGTGTTTTTAAGTTCCGGTTGGGCCTATATGGTCCCGCTTGGTGTTATGTGGGGTTTTAAGGTCAGGTTTGGGTCAATATAGTCCTGCTTGGTATTTTATGGTTTTAAAGGTCCGTTTGGGGCCTATATGGTCCCGTTTGGTGTAAGGTGGGTTTTTAAGGTACGGTTAGGGCCTATATATTCCCGGTTGGTGTAATGTGGGTTTTTAAGGTCTGGTTGGGGCCTATATGGTCCCGTTTGGTGTAATGTGGGTTTTTAAGGTCCGGTTGGGGCCTATATAGTCCCGCTTCGTATTTTAAGATTTTTTTAGGTACGGTTTTGGCCTATATAGTCCCACTTGGTATTTTTAGGTTTTAAAGGTCCAGTTGGGGCTTATATGGTTCCACTTGGTGTAATGTTGGTTTTTAAGGTCCAGTTGGGGCCAATATAGTTCTGCTTGGTATTTTAAGGTTTTTTTTAGGTACGGTTTGGGCCTATATGGTCTTGCTTGTTATTTTAAGGTTTTAAAGGTACGGTTGGGGCCTATATGGTCCGGCTTGGTGTACTGTGGGTTTTTAGGGCCTTGTTTGGGCCTATATAGTCCCACTTGGCATTTTAAGGTTTGAAAGATCCGGTTGGGGCCTATTTGGTCCTGCTTGGTGTAATGTGGGTTTTTAAGGTCCGGTTGGGGCCTATATAGTCCCACTTAGTATTTTAAGTTTTTTTAAGTACGGTTTTAACCTATATAGTCCCGCTTGGTATATTAAGGTTTTAAAGGTCCGGTTAGGGCCTATATGGTCCCGCTTGGTGTAATGTGGGTTTTTAAGGTCCGGTTGGGAAATATTTGGTCCTGCTTGGTGTAATGTGTGTTTTTGAGGTCCGGTTGGGGCCTATATAGTCTCTTATGGTATTATAAGGTTTTAGAGGTCCTGTTGGGGCCTGTATGGTCCCACTTGGTGGGGCCTATATGGTCCAGATTGGTATTTTAAGATTTTTTAGGTACGTTTTGGACTATATTGTCTTGCTTGGTATTGTAAGTTTTTTTTGGTACGATTTTGGCCTATATAGTCCCATTTGGTATTTTAAGGTTTTAAAGGTCCAGTTGGGGCCTATTTGGTCCCACTTGGTGTAATGTGTGTTTTTAAGATCCGGTTGGGTCCTATATAGTCCCGCGTCCCGCTTGGTATTTTAAGTTTTTTTTAGTACGGTTTTGGCCTATATAGTCCCACTTGGTATTTTAAGGTTTTAAAGGTCCAGTTGGGGCCTATTTGGTCCTGCTTAATTTAATGTGTGTTTTCAAGGTCCGGTTGGGGCCTATATAGTCCTGCTTGGTATTTTAAGGTTTTAAAGGTCCAGTAGGGGCCTATATGGTCCTGCTTGGTGTAATGTAGGTTTTTAAGGTCCAGTTGGGGAATATTTGGTCCCGCTTGGTGTAATGTGTGTTTTTAAGGTCCGGTTGGGGTTTACATGGTTCTGCTTGGTGTAATGTGGGTTTATAAGGTCCGGTTGGGTCCTATATAGTCCCCCGTCCCACTTGATATTTTAAGTTTTTTTAGGTACGGTTTTGGCCTAAATAGTCCAACTTGGTATCTTAAGGTTTTAAAGGTCTGGTTGGGGCCTATTTGGTCCCCCTTAATGTAATGTGTGTTTTCAAGGTCCGGTTGGAGCCTATATGGTCCCTCTTGGTGTAATGTGTGTTTTTAAGGTCCGGTTGGGGTTTATATGGTTCTGCTTGGTGTAATGTGGGTTTATAAGGTGCGGTTGGGTCCTATGTAGTCCCTCGTCCCACTTGGTATTTTAAGGTTTTTTAGGTACGGTTTTGGCCTATATAGTCCAACCTGGTATCTTAAGGTTTTAAAGGTCTGGTTGGGGCCTATTTGGTCCCGCTTAATGTAATGTGTGTTTTCAAGGTCCGGTTGGGGCCTATATAGTCCCGCTTCGTATTTTAAGATTTTTTTAGGTACGGTTTTGGCCTATATAGTCCCACTTCGTATTTTTAGGTTTTAAAGGTCCAGTTGGGGCTTATATGGTTCCACTTGGTGTAATGTTGGTTTTTAAGGTCCGGTTGGGGCCAATATAGTTCTGCTTGGTATTTTATGGTTTTAAAGGTCCGTTTGGGGCCTATATGGTCCCGTTTGGTGTAAGGTGGGTTTTTAAGGTCCGGTTAGGGCCTATATATTCCCGCTTGGTGTAATGTGGGTTTTTAAGGTCTGGTTGGGGCCTATTTGGTCCCACTTAATGTAATGTGTGTTTTCAAGGTCCAGTTGGGGCCTATATAGTCCCGCTTGGTATTTTAAGGTTTTAAAGGTCCGGTTGGGGTCTATATGGTCCTGCTTGGTGTAATGTGGGTTTTTAAGGTCCAGTTGGGGAATATTTGGTCCCGCTTGGTGTAATGTGTGTTTATAAGGTCCAGTTGGGTCCTATATAGTCGCCGTCCCGCTTGATATTTTAAGTTTTTTTAGGTACGGTTTTGGCCTATATAGTCCCACTTGGTATTTTCATGTTTTAAAGGTCTGGTTGGGGCCTATATGGTCCCGCTTGGTGTAATGTGGGTTTTTGAAGGCTTGGTTTGGGCCTATATAGTCCCACTTGGTATTTTAAGGTTTTAAAGGTTTGGTTGGGGCCTATTTGGTCCTGCTTTGTGCAATGTGTGTTTTTAAGGCCTGGTTGGGGCCTATATGGTGCCTCTTGGTGTAATGTGGGTTTTTAAGGTCCGGTTTTGGCCTATATAGTCCCGCTTGGTATGTTAAGGCTTTTTTAGATACAGTTTGGGGCTATATGGTCTTGTTATTTTAAGGTTTTAATGGTCCTGTAGTGGCCTATTTGGTCCCGCTTGGAGTAATGTGTGTTTTTAAGGTCCGGTTAAGGCCTATATAGTCCCGCTTGGTATGTTAAGGCTTTTTTAGGTACAGTTTGGGGCTATATGGTCTTGTTATTTTAAGGTTTTAAAGGTCCTGTAGTGGCCTATTTGGTCCCGTTGGAGTAATGTGTGTTTTTATGGTCCGGTTAAGGCCTATATAGTCCCGCTTGGTATTTTAAGGTTTTAAAGGTCCGGTTGGGGCCTATATGGTCCCGCTTTGGGTAATGTGTGTTTTTAAGGTCCGGTTTGGGCCTATTTGGTCCCGCTTGGTGTAATGTGCGTTTTTAAGGTCCGATTGGGGCCTATATAGTCCCGCTTAATATGTTAAGGTTTTTTTAGGTACTGTTTTGCCCTATATAGTCCCGCTTGATATTTTAAGGTTTTTTTAGGTACGGTTTGGGGCTATATGTTCTTGTTATTTTAAGGTTTTCAAAGGTCCTGTTGGGACCTATATGGTCCCGCTTGGTGTAATGTGGGTTTAAGGTCCGGTTGGGGACTATATGGTACCGCTTGGTGTAATGTGGATTTTTAAGATCTCTTTGGGGCGTATATAGTCCCGCGTCCCAGTTGGTATGTTAAGGTTTTTTAGGTACCTTTTTGCCTATATTGTCCCACTTGGTGTTTTAAGGTTTTAAAGGTCCGGTTTGAACCTATATGGTCCTGCTTGGTGTAATGTAGTTTTTTAAGGTCCGGTTGTGGTCGATATAGTCCCGCTTCGTATTTTAAGGTTTTTTAGGTACGGTTTTGGCCTATATAGTCCCACTTGGTATTTTAATGTTTTAAAGGTCCAGTTGGGGCCTATTTGGTCCCGCTTAATGTAATGTGTGTTTTTAAGGTCCGGTTGGGGCCTATATGGTCCCTCTTGGTGTAATGTGTGTTTTTAAGGTCCGGTTGGGGCCTATATGGTTCCTCTTGGTGTAATGTGGGTTTTTAAGGTCAGGTTTTGGCCTATAAAGTCCTGCTTGATATGTTATGTTTTTTTTAGGTACAGTTTTGCCCTATAGAGTCCAGCTTGATATTTTCAGGTTTTTTAGTTACGGTTTGGGGCTATATGGTCTTGTTATTTTAAGGTTTTAAAGGTCCGGTTGGGGCCTATATGGTCCCGCTTGGTGTAATGTAGGTTTTTAAGGTCCGGTTGGGGCCTATAGGGTCCCGCTTGGTGTAATGTGGGTTTTTAAGATCTGGTTGGGGCCTATATAGTCCTGCATCCCAGTTGGTATGTTAAGGTTTTTTAGGTATGTTTTTGCCTATATGGTCCTGCTTGGTGTAATGTTGTGTTTTAAGGTCCGGTTGAGGCCTATATAGTACCGCTTGGTATTTTAGGGTTTTAAAGGTCTGGTTGGGGCCTTTATGGTCCTATATTGGTGTAATGTGGGTTTTAAGGGTCCGGTTGGGGCTTATTTTAAGTTTTTTTAGGTATTTTTTTTTAGGTACAGTTTGGGCCTATATAGTCCTGATTGTTGTAATGTGGGTTTTTAAGGTCTGGTTGTGGCATATACAGTCCCGCTTGACATACTATAATCTCGCTTTGAATAATATAGAGCTTTTAGACTCGCTTGGTTTCAAAAGTGTTTTTAAGTACGGTTGGGGTCTTGTACACTCCTGTTTGTTTACTTGTTTTATATCACGCCCTGCGGTTGCAGACTGTTTTAGACTACGACACTTGCAGAAGAGAAATTTTATTATTTGCCTGAATCCCAAGATTCTAGAATTTTTGAACAGTCTAAAAAAATCAGTAGGTGGAGTCTATTTCATTGGGCGGGGCAAGTATAAAGTCATTGAGCGGGGCATATAAAGGTCAATATGACAACAGAGGAGGAGTTTTTTTTTTAAATGGGTGGGGCCTGTGTAAGGGGAGGAGCCACATCTTGCTCTGGCGCCCCTCCAAGTTGGCAGTTCACCAGCCACCACTGATCTAGGTCTGAGTATTGAATACTCCTGTACTTAATATATACTATTTTTCTAGCTCCTAATTCTGACCCATTTTTTCCATAGATAGAATAAAACATGAAGAGGCTCAGTGAAGGCGGCAGTGAAGGTGTGTAAGTGTCGGGTCACACAGCTGATACGTCCGGCCTCATAGTCCAGGTATATTCCATATCTGTGACAGGAATGAGTGGGAGGTAATGGAGTATCTACTGAGTTATGTATCACTGAGAGAGCTTTATTATACCAGGGATAACCCAAATACCAGGACTTGTTATTATTTCCAATCCTGGACTGACCTCCTCTCCTCTCTATACTGGGATAGCACATCCCTACACTCCAGTCTCCTGACTCACTGGTCTCCACTTCCCAGCAATGTAGTCCTGAGGAAAAGCTCCTGGTGCTTAAAACCTGAGGACACTGAAATCTCTCTGTTTTTTCGGGTCTTTGTTGGTTTATTTTTGCTCTAGATACAGTTTTCAAGTCTACTGATATAGTTATATTATTATACTCCAACAATAATACAGTGAACATTTTGATGCATTGCCACATAGGAGACTATTGAGCAAACTAAGACTTGGAAGTAGGATTGGAAAGTAGTGCCTCCATTTTCGCTGATGACACAAAGTTGTGCAAGGTAATTAAATCAGATAATGATGTGCTTTCCCTACAAAGAGATTTGCATAAATTAGAGAAATGGGCAATTAAATGGCAGATGAGATTTAATACAAATAAATGTAAGGTTATGCATCTGGGAAGGAAAAATAGCCATGCAGATTATACCCTTAATGGAGCAAATCTAGGGGTACCTGTTATTGAAAGGGATTTCGGAGTACTTGTGGACAACCACCTAGCTAACAGCGCTCAATGCCAAGCAGCAGCTGCAAAGGCAAATAAACTATTAGCATGTATTAAGAAAGGTATAGAAGCCAGGGAAGCAAATATAATTCTGCCACTATACAAATCCCTAGTATGCCCTCATTTGGAATATGGAGTACAATTTTGGGCACCACTTCATAAAAAGGACATTTTAGAGCTGGAAAAGGTACATGAAGGGATACAAAACTAATAAAGGGAATGGAGGGGCTAAGTTATGAAGAAAGACTAACCAAATTAAGCTTATTTTCTCTAGAAAAAAGGTGTCTAAGAGGAGATATGATTACCTTATATAATTACATCCAGGGTCAGTATAAAGATTTGTCAATGGAGCTTTTTGTGCCAAGAGGTTTTCAACTGACAAGAGGACATCCCTTGAGGTTAGAAGTAAAAAGATTCCACCTTAAAGAAAGAAAAGGGTTCTTCACAGTAAGGATAGTAATCTGTGGAATTATCTATCAGAGGAGGTGGTGACAGCGAATTCGATAGATAGTTTTAAAAAGGGATTGGATATATCTTTAAATAAAAAAGGCAATCAGGACTACCCTGAATAATTAGAGAGAGAGTATTGATCCAGGGAGGATATCCAGTATCTATTAAGACAATTGGCAAAGTTTCACTTGGGTTTTTTTCTGTTTGCTTCCTCTGGATCAATGAACAATTAATCTGCATATTGCAGATCAGAGGAGATCTTAAAAGGTTGACCTCAATTACTATGTACAGTGGATATAAAACACCCTGTTAAAATGTCAGGTTTCTGTGCTGTAAAAAAATGAAACAAAGATAAATCATTTCAGAACTTTTTCCACCTTTAATGTGACCTATAAACTGTACAACTCAATTGAAAAACAAACTGAAATCTTTTAGGTGGAGGGAAGAAGAAAAAAATAAGAAAAATAATGGTTCCATAAGTCTGCACACCCTCTTATAACTGGGGATTTAGCTGTGTTCAGAATTAAAGCAATCACATTCCCAATCATGTTAAATAGGAGTCAGCATCCACCTTCCGTCATTTAAAGTGCCTCTGATTAACCCCAAATAAAGTTCAGCTGCTCTAGCTGGTCTTTCCTGAAATGTTCTTAGTCGCATCCCACAGCAAAAGCCATGGTCCACAGAGAACTTCCAAAGCACCAGAGGGATCTCATTGTTAAAAGGTATCAGTCAGGAGAAGGGTACAAAAGAATTTCCAAGGCATTAGATATACCATTGAACACAGTGAAGACAGTCATCATCAAGTGGAGAAAATATGGCACAACAGTGACATTACCAAGAACTGGAGCTCCCTCCAAAATTGATGAAAAGACGAGAAGAAAACTGGTCTAGGAGGCTACCAAGAGGCCTACAGCAACATTAAAGGAGCTGCAGGAATATCTGGCAAGTACTGGCTGTGTGGTACATGTGACAACAATCTCCCGTATTCTTCATATGTCTGGGCTATGGGGTAGAGTGGCAAGACGAAAGCCTTTTCTTACGAAGAAAAACATCCAAGCCAGGCTACATTTTGCAAAAACACATCTGAAGTCTCCCAAAAGCATGTGGGAAAAGGTGTTATGGTCTGATGAAACCAAGGTTGAACTTTTTGGCCATAATTCCAAAATAAATTTTTGGCGCAAAAACAACACTGCACATCACCAAAAGAACACCATACCCACCGTGAAGCATGGTGGTGGCAGCATCATGCTTTGGGGCTGTTTTTTTCAGCTGGAACAGAGGCCTTAGTTAAGATAGAGGGAATTATGAACAGTTCCAAATACCAGTCAATATTGGCACAAAACCTTCAGGCTTCTGCTAGAATGCTGAACATGAAGAGGAACTTCATCTTTCAGCATGACAACGACCTAAAGCATACATCCAAATCAACAAAGTAATGGCTTCACCAGAAGAGAATTAAAGTTTTGGAATGGCCCAGCCAGAGCCCAGACCTTAATCCGATTGAAAATCTGTGGGGTGATCTGAAGAGGGCTGTGCACAGGAGATGCCCTCGCAATCTAACAGAAAAAAGAGTGGGCAAATCTTGCCAAGTCAAAATGTGCCATGCTGATAGACTCATCCCCAAAAAGACTGAGTGCTGTAATAAAATCAAAAGGTGCTTCAACAAAGTATTAGTTTAAGGGTGTGCATACTTATGCAACCATATTATTTTATTTTTATATTTTTTCTTCCCTCTACATAAAAGATTTCAGTTTTTTTTTCAATTGAGTTCAGTTTATAGGTCATATTAAAGGTGGAAAAAGTTCTGAAATGATTTATCTTTGTCTCATTTTTTTACAGCACAGAAACCTGACATTTTTTTACAAGGGTGTGTAGACTTTTTATATCCACTGTAAATACCTCCAGCCTCCCGCAAAGCAGAAATAAAAATTCCAGAGACAAGAAAAATAGCTGGATTTAGGTGAGCGGTGAGCCAGCATATTTATTACATTCAGCATGAAAAGTGTTAACAAATAAACCATTAGTCTTATGTATTTATCATTTAAAATCATAGGAAGAAAGGCAGGAGTCACTGCACAGAAGATAAGAAAATGAATTAAAGAGTCTGTCTATAATATTACACTCGCAGGACAGGAACTAAACAGGTCATTTATATCATTCAGATAGAACAGGAGTGTAAGAGAGTAATATGTATACATTGTGTTGTACATGAGTAGTCTGGTAACACAGGGGTTAACTTGATTAGTATATGAGAAGTGCAAAAATGTCGCTCATCTCTCGAACGCTTGTCGCTATAGTTATGAATACATTTGTCCAATAAAAAAGGTATCACTATATACTGCAATACTCATTAGATTATTCATCTAGATTACTGGACACTCACAGCTACCTCACTCTTCATAACTATGTACTATATTATATATACTATGTCTCTGGATCCCCCATGCTTGGCAGTGATCAGTATTTCTAGCTCCTGATTCTGACCCAGCTGCCCCTCCATACCCAGAATGCAACATGAAGAGGCTCAGTGAACTTGGCAGTGAAGGTGTGTAAGTGTCTGATCGGGTCACACAGCTGATAAAAGGACAGACGCCCGGCCTCATAGTCCAGCGATATTCGGTATCTGTTACAGGAATAAATGGGAGATAATGGGGTTTGTACAGAGTTATGTATCACTATAAGATCTGTATTATACCAGGAATAACACAAACACCAGGACTTCTTATTATATCCAATCCTGGACTGACCTCCTCTCCTCTTTATACTGGGATAGCACATCCCGACCCTCCATCCCCCTGACTCACTGGTCTCCACTTCCCAGTAATGTCGTCCTGAGGAGAAGCTCCTGGTGCTTAAAACCTGAGGACATTGCAATCTCTCTGGTGTTTCTGGTCTCTGTTGGTTTATTCCTGACCTGGACACAGTTTTCAAGTCTTCTGATACAGTTATATTATTAGCAGCAGTGTTTACATCCAGTAATATGTCTGAAGCCTCCTGCACATTGATCACACTCTTTACTTTTATATCAGTCATAAAAGCATCTAATCCTTTATATAAGGTCTCTGAGATTAGACCCTCATCTACATTCCCTCCAGCACGGACCTTTTTATCATCTCTCTGTGTGTCCTCATTATCTCCCTTCTCCGCACTATGTGATTCCTGGTCTTGTAGGACAAGTAATGGTTCAGTCATGGTGCTCAGCTCCTCAATGTCACTCATCTTCCTGGACAGCTCGTCCTTCTCTTTTTTCCAGCTGCTGGATCAGATCAGAGACTTGGAGTAAAAGCTTCTCCTCCTGTCGGGTGATCTCACTCAGGACTCTCTTCTCTAGGACTTCCAGCTGTCTCCTGATGTCTCTAATCAGGGCAGTGACTGTCTCTGTTACACCAGCTGCTCTCTCTTGCACTTCTCTCCTGTGCTCCTGCAGTCTCTGGGCTCTTCTCTCAGTCATTTTTCTCTTTGAGGTCAGTTTCTCCAGAACATTTCTCAGTTTCTTTTTCTTCTTCTCAGAGGCCTCATTCAGCATCTCCACCTGGTGTCCCCTGTGCTCTCCAGCAAGGGAGCAGGACACACAGATACAGGCCGCGTCCTCAGAGCAGTAATATTCCAGGGGTTTATTGTGGATAGGGCATTTTCTATTAACCCAGGAAGTAGTGGGTTCAGATAAGACGTATTCCTCTGTCTTGCTGTGTACCCTCACATGGTTATCACACAGAGAAGCCTCACACATCAGACATGATTTAGCAGCTCGTACAGGAGAGTGGATACAGTAAGTACAGAAGATCCCGGTCTCATTCCTCTCTGGCTCAGTATGATGGAAACTCTGTACTATATTCCGCAGCTTTAGATTTATTTTCAGTTCAGGTTTCCTTTTAAACCTTTGTCTACACATTATGGACAAGAAGAGTCTCCGTCATCCTGGTTGTCCCACGTTTTCTGAATACAGACCAGGCAGTATGTATGTCCACAGGGCAGAGCCACAGGATCTGTATATATTTTAGTACAAATGCAGCAGTATAGCTCCTCTCTCAGATCCGACACCATACTTGAACACAGTGACAGGAAACTAAACATAAACTCTCTTCTCATACAACAGAGGGTGTGGAGAGTTTATTGTGGGGACTTTAGACTCCTAACTAGTAATTTCCAAGCTTTAGTATGCAATATAATTAAAAAAAATCTTCCCTCCTACTTTTGCCCTTATGTAAAATTATGGATTTTTCTTAAAATTTTTCAGGTTCAACACTCATCAAGACAAACTTAAGGTGAATTCCCTCGCTCCATCCAGTAGAGTCTGGTGGGAGAATTCCTACTATTGACTAGAGCTATGTTCTCTCTATACTCGCCCCGCCCATCACCTTTCCTTTTTTTTATAATATTTTATTCAATTTTCAACATAAGAAACATTATTAACTTATTGTCACAATAATCAATAAAAACATGCATTCTGTTCAAAAGACAAAAAAAAAGATAATTCTAAATATTTCAACATATTCTCTTACTTTATGAGACCAAAATAATGGAGGAGATTACTTAAACATAATCCTTCATATAATTGTCCCATAGTGACCAATTAATCTTGGATCTTTTTCCATAGCCACCATAAGGAAACCAATTATTTTCCAATTCACGGTTTCTTGAAATAATATTAACTACTTCCTGCCAGCAAAGGGACATGGACACTTTTCCAAGATTTCACTAGAATCCATTTTATCACCAATAAAATATGACATATCATATATTTACAGTATGAGAACAAAACATTCAACTCCAAATTGATCTAAAAAACTGGGAAGGGTACCGGATTTTCTGCATCCCCTCCAACACATATGCTGTGCAGAGGAGTCAAACCTGTTCATATCTGCGGTGACCAAATTCCATCTTTGTTAGTTTAAAAAAATAGTTCATTGTAACAAGAATTTAAGGATGATTTTTTTACCAAACAAAAGGCACTGTACCACACTACAGTTGACCATATCTTATTCAACTCTTTTTCCCAAACCCTGATCCTAAAAGATTTTTCCAGATCTTTCAGAGATCTAATCAAATTTTGACATTTAGAAATTAGGCAGGATTTATTATCAGAAATTATCAATTTCTCAAATGGGGTCTTTTCATTCATCCCATCTAACCTAAATGTTTTTAAAAAAATGTCTAATGTTACATATTGCAACTAAGTAATTCCCTTCAACTGGAATATTTTATATAATTTCTCTAGTATACAAAGAGAGCCATTCTCATAGAAATCTCCCACTGTTATTATACCTCCTCCAACAAAGTTTATCAAAACCTTTGTGTATATAATTTAACACCTTGATTGGAGCACCCAAAGTGGGAAACAAGGAAAGTTTCTTTAAATCTTTATTTTTAAACCAAAATCTAATTAAAGATCTAATTCCTTTCGAAAGATTTTTTTTAATCTTGATAATTTTAGCTGTGGAAGCCAAACAATTAGATGAATAGAGATTACTACTAACTGATCTTTTTTTATCCTGATAAAGGTAATTATTGATCAATTTCTGTAAAATACTTATAATGTTCTTATTTGCTACTTCTGGGACACATCTAAAAATATAGGTTATTTTAGGAATAATCGGCATCTTCACCGCCGCTATTCTGGCCATCCATGTGAAATTTAATTTGACATGGATTTAATTTTTTCTAATCTAGAAGAGTAGTCCTTATTTGTTTAATGATAATATTAAGATTCTCAAATAGTAAATAATCTAATTGAAAAGAAAATCTTACACCCAAGTGAGTAATAAATCTAGTACACCAGTTTGTCTGTTTTCATGTTATTTATTTTAAAGTATGAAAGGTTTCCGAATTCACCAGAATTTTTTGAACATGAATCAAAGATATTTCTGGATCTGTCAGCATCAGAATAATATCATCTGCAAACAGTTGAATCTTATATTTAGAGTTGCTAATTTAATTCATTTTATCTTTAAAGAAGCTCTAATTAATTGAGCTAAAGACTCTATAGATAACACAAATAAAAGTAGGGACAAAGGGCAGCCTTGTCTTGTACCATTAGTTACCTGAAACTTTTCAGTCTCAAAGCCGTAACCTGAAATCAATGTTGTAGAGTTATCATATAGAGCTCCTACCGCCTTTGAGCCAAACAAACATTTTTAAGTAGTGCGTTTAAAAATTTCTAGTTGACCCTGTCAAATACTTTTTCAGCATCTAGAGACAGAGCCAGCATGGGAATTCTTTTACTTTTAGCATAAGACATGATATTTAAATGGTGTCTCGTGTTGTCTGATGCCTGTCTATTGGTAACACAACCTGTTAAAATGTTATTTCTTTGTTTTATTTTATCTTTCTAGAATTTATTCGCTAAGAACTTTCCTGACTTATTCCTCATAAAGTATTGATTCTACTGAGCTCACTTATCATCTTGTGCTTGGAGAATTTTTTTATTTGAAGATTTATTCCATTTATCTGGGTGGCCGTACTTTTATTCGGTGCTATTTTGTTTAGACTTTGCAGTTTATCCAATTCTATGTATAAATTCCTTACAGGTTGACCATTTTTCTTTTTAATATCTGCCATTTTAGCGATTAAATTCCCCCTTATTTGTTTTGTGAGAGCACCATAATAGCAAAGGTGAAGAAACAGATTCTGCATTTTGTAAAAAAAATATTTTAATTTCTTCTCTCAATTTTTTAATTTGATCCTGGTCCTTCAATAAATATGAGTAGAGATGTCGCGAATAGTTCACCGGCGGACTTTTTTCGGCGAACATAGCATGTTCGCGTTCGCGGCGTAGCGCGAACATATGCGAGATTCGACCCGCCCCCAATACTTTATCATTGAGCAAACTTTGACCCTGCATGTCACAGTCAGCAGACACATTCCAGCCAATCAGCAGCATACACTCCCTTCCACACCCTTCAACCTCATGGACAGCAGCCATTTTGGAATCAGAACTAACTTGCAGGCTTACTGAGAGGAGGTAGACTGTAGGTGATACTGCATCAATAGGGAAAACCATAGCTAGGCAAGTTTATTCAGTGTCCAGTGCAGTGCTGAAGGACTCATCAGATCTCTGCTGTAAACACAGCACCCCAAAAAGCCCTTTTTAGGGCTATAACATCATTTTTTTTCCGTTTTTTTTCTGTGTAATCTAACTTCATTTGCCTGTCTCCCTGCCAGCCCCTGCTTGTAAGTGTGTGTGTCAGGCTCACAGCTTATACTGTGTGTGCACAACGCATACAATATAATATTGTTTACTAGTTGTCTACTTTTAAAAAACCAAAACTTTTTTTTTCTTAAATCTAAGTGCATTTGCCTGACCGTCAATCAAAGTTCATTTGCTTGACCGCTACCCATAGTGTATGTCCTGCTTTCAAGTACTGTGCCAAGTTCAACCAATCCAGTCTAGTTGGGGTACCAACAGTCCACATTTAAAAAACCCAAACTTTTTTTTAATTAAATCTAAGTGCATTTGCATAACCGTCAATCAAAGTTAATTTGCTTGACCGCTACCCATAGTGTGTGTCCTGCTTTCAAGTACTGTGCAAGAGAGCATGTTGTGTGCATGCTTGAGCTCCAAACAAAAGGCTTTTTAGGGTCTTAGTCCCTCAAATACAAGTTTTATTTTAACACCTTTCTGTTAATAAGCACTTTGTGCACGGTGTTGCTCATTTTTGGTAGTTTTTGTGGGTTTTTTCTTAGTTTAATTTAAGTTTTAGTTTTCTGGGAGTCAGGCTCAAATCTCTATCCCAGTAGAGTGAGCTGTCTCCTGGATACTTTGCCACACCCCTCTCTTAGCACTACACCTTCACTCCTGGAGCTTTGTTACTTTGACTTTTTTTCTTTTAAAAAGTTTATTAGGTTTTGTTGAAGTTTTGTTTGTTTGGTGTTGGGTTTTATGTTTTGGGGGAGAGAAGACAAGTAACATCTTTGTAGGCAGTGGGGGGGAAAACAATTAGAATTTTTGTTGAAAAGGCTTTTTTTTTAACATCTGACACAGAGACACAGAGGGACTAAAAAGCCTCTGTGTTCTCTGTGTTGTTGCAATTAGACACCTTGCAACAGGCCATTAACCCTTCCACTGCCAAGCATCACCTCTCTCTCTCCCTTAGTTTTGTCTCCCTTAGTTTTGTCTTTTTGTTTCTTTTTCACACTTTTATATTTAAAAAAAAAGAAAACAGTAAAAAATCATAAAACAAAAAATAAAAATAAATAAAACAAATAAACTAAAAAAAAAGGGTCTAAACATGAGGGATAAGACCACTAAGAAGCCTCAGGGGTCAAAAGGGGGAATAATGGCCCCTGAAAATCCTAGCTGCAGCACTGCACAGCATTGGCCCCAGGCAGATAAGGCAGCCCCAGCTCCTGGTGGTTCTGCCAGCAGACCTACCCCTGTGGCTAATACCTGGTCACAGGTGGTTTCTGCTGGCCCCAGTAATACCACCGCTGGGGCTGAGGGGCAGATCACCAGGAAGCATGGGGTTAAATGTCAGATGTCTGGGGTCTACAGCATTGATATCTATCTGCGTGCTGCAGCTAATGTCATCAGCCCCTCTATTATAGTAGCAGCCAGCAAAATGTACGGGAAAGCAGTTTTCCTTACCCGTACTCTGGCTGCTGCTCACATTCTTATACAGAGAGGCATCACAGTGGGGGGATTACATGTCCCAATAGAACCCCTGGAAGGGTTGGGCACAAAAGTAACACTCTCTAATGTGCCCCCCTTCCTACCAGACTCCCTCCTGCGCCCCCACCTGCTAACCCTAGGGGAAGTAAAAACACCATTTTTTAAAATGCCCCTGGGGTGCAGAGAGAGAGCACTTCATCATGTGCTCTCTTTCAAGAGGCAGGTACAAATGTGCCTGCCTCAGGGCGCAGAAAACATAGAGGGGTCTTTGGGGTTCCATTTGAGGGGGTGCTGTACAGGATTTTTTACAGCACTACGGAGGTGCAGTGCTATCATTGCAAGGGGTTGGGGCATACACGTAGGAATTGTCCTAATGTAAAGCATCATGCCCCAGCCCCAGCAAATGGCACCTCCGTCAGTACGGCACCCATCCCCGCTGAGCCCATAACAGCGGGGACCTCAAGGGTCATAGCCCCCCCACAGAGCTCAGGCAAGGAGGCCATTCCTCAAGCCACCACCACGGCCTCCAAACCCCCTTCTTCCCCAAAAAAGCCATCTGTGTCTGTGGTCTCCAGCAAGACTGCAGACACGGGGAAAAAGGGGAAGAATGTCACCGGTCCTCCCAGTGTCACAGCTGCATCTCCCAAGTCCCAATCTGCCCCCATCATATTTACATCAGTTAGTGTGGGGGCACAGTGTAAGCAGAGGGATAATAAGCCCTCTGCAGGGGAGGCAGCTAGTGGCAGCTCCTCTTCCAGGAGTGACGTCCCCAGGAAGAGGAAGCATAAAACCAACAGGGAGGTTGCTGATAAGTGGGAAGTGCTCTATAGTGGAGCACCTCCCTCTAAAAGCAAGAAGAGGAACAAAACATCTCCTCCTCATCCGGTGACATTGTCTGGCCCGGTTATTAAGCTCAGCCAGCCGGTGCCAGACCACACATCTCTCTCTCCAGACCCTATAGGGGTTAATGTGGAAAAGGGTCTGGAGGAAAAGCAGGGGCAAGAGGGTCTCCCAAGTGAGGCAGGGGTAGACAAGAAAGATCAGGTTCTGCCTCTGGCCTTTGAGGGGGGTCCCAACAAAGCCCCTGCTGAATGGGTAGTCAGTGTCCCTGAGGTGCTGAGCTTCAAGGGCACCAGTCAGTCTCCTCCTCCAGTGTCACTCTCTAGTGACGTACCTCGGGCTTTGTTAGAGCCCCAGGCCGAGTCACTACTGGAGGGGGGGAATATAGGCATGACCCCCATTCAGGACCCCATGGATTTGTCTGTCAGGGGGGATGTGGCACAAGGGGAAGTGGAAATGGGGGAGGGTGATAAAACAGGTTTTCCTGTTAACATCATGGGAGAGCCTGTCTACCCTCCTCAGCCGTCCACTGACCCTAACATCGGTGCCATCCAAGCTGAGCAAGCAGCGGTGGAACTGGCAGAGGAGGCATATAAAGCCTCCAAGGCTTCCATTAAGGAAGCCATGCCAGCCACTGCTGTCCAGCCAGCTACCCCTGAATGCACTCCTGAAGCTACAGGGGTGCAGCAGCAATCCAAGGGTCCATTATTTACCTTGAAGGGTGCTAAAGGGACTCCTTCTGTATCATCTAAGAGGGGGTCCCTGAGAATAAAGCCCTCAGCCAAGAGGAGCCCAGGGGTGACCCACTAGAAGGAACATCAGATTCTGGGTGGGTTATCCCTGTCAAGGAAATAGATCTATTCCTTGAGAGCACCCTTCATGGACAAAAGAAAAGGAAGGTGCGGCTGGCCTTGGAGAGGTGGAAGAATATGTCGTTTATTCTCCACTCTCTCCAGCAATATCTAGTGGTCAGCACTAGGGCCAAGAATTCTGGGACTGCGGAGCATCTCCGCGTCCGGAAATTCTATAAAATGTGCGTGTCCTATCAGCAGTCTCAAGGGTCTGAGGAACGCACAATTCCTGACACGCAGTAATGGCTTTGCACATCAGCACGCTAAATACCAATGGCTGTCAAGACAGTTTCCGCAGGTTCCAGGTACTCTCCTATTTATATCAGGGAGGGTACTCTGTGAGCTTCCTGCAGGAAACTCACACCACTCCAGAGGCTGAGGCCTCGTGGCAACTGGAATGGAGAGGCAGGGTCTTCTTCAGCCACTTCACATCGGCGTCATGTGGAGTGGTGACCCTGTTCTCAGAGTCTTTTCAGCCAGAGCTGCTGCTTGTGAAAGCTGTTATCCCAGGCCGTCTAATCCACCTCCGGGTCCGAGAGCAGGGTAGCATTATTAACCTAGTTAATATATATGCCCCTGCTGGAGGGCCCGAGAGAGCGAGGTTCCTCGCCAGACTGTCCCAGTTTTTGGAGACGGTTGACGCAGATGAGTGTTTGGTACTCGGGGGTGATTTCAATTGCACCCTCGACGCTCTGGACCGGAATAGTCCAGAGCCGTACCCGCCTTCTGCGTCAGCGCTGCGGGAGATCATCGCCCGCTTCTCCCTGGAGGACATCTGGCGAGAGCAGAACCCAGGGGCATCAGACGGTTTCACCTACGTCAGGGTGAGAGCCGGTCTGGTGTCCCACTCCCGGATCGACAGACTATATATATCTAGTCACTATATGTCACGAGTCGGTTCTTGTGCCATTAGGCTGGCTCCGTTCACAGACCACAACTGTGTGTCTGCGACGATGGCGCTAACGCCAACAGCGACACGAGCCGCCTATTGGCACTTCAACAATGCTTTGTTGAAGGACCAGGGGCTCGTGACATTGATCCGGGAGTTTTGGACGGACTGGAGGGGTTGCAAGGGGGACTTTGCCACGTTAAAACTGTGGTGGGACGTGGGCAAGGTTCATTTGCGACTTCTGTGTCAGGAATATACCAAGGGTGCGAGTGGGCAGCGCGAAGCTGAGTTAGAGTCACTCCGGGGGGAGGTACTCCATCTGGAGCAGAGGCTGTTCACTTGTAGGGACCAATCCCTGCAGAGCGAGTATGTAGAGAGGAAGGGTGTCCTCTGTGACCTGGAACGACACCAGGCCAAGGGGGCATACGTGCGCAGCCGCTTAGGTTTTCTCAAAGATCTAGACCGCGGCTCGCGCCTCTTCTACTCACTGGAGAAAAAGGGGGGTAACAGTAGGCACATCACCTGTCTTCTAGATGAAGACGGTGCCCCCCTTACAGATCCGGAGAGTATCCGGGATAGAGCCCGGAACTTTTATAAAGATCTTTACTCTCCGGATCCCATTTCTCCAGACGCCTGCAGGGTGCTATGGGAGGGGCTCCCCACAGTCAGTGAGGGCTTCAGAGAGCTGCTTGATATACCACTATCTTTTCAAGAGCTCTCTGAAGCCCTCCGTGCCATGTCCTGTGAGAAGTCTCCAGGACTGGACGGACTGACTGTAGAGTTTTTCCAATTTTTCTGGGAGACTCTGGGACCTGATTTCCATCTGGTCCTTGGGGAAGCCCTGGAGACCGGGGAGATGCCCCTGTCTTGTCGCAGGGCAGTACTTGCCCTGCTGCCCAAAAAGGGGGATCTCCGGCTTATTAAGAACTGGCGACCGGTCTCTCTGCTCAGCACAGACTACAAGATTGTAGCTAAAGCCATCTCGCTTAGACTTGGGTCTGTGCTGGCAGAATTGGTTCACCCTGACCAGTCCTATGCGATCCCGGGCCGGACTATCTTTGATAGTATCTTTCTGGTCCGGGATCTATTGCATTATTCTCGCAGGACTGGTCTGTCACTCGCCTTTCTCTCTTTAGATCAAGAGAAGGCGTTTGACAGGGTGGACCATGGTTACCTCATAGCCACTCTGCAAGCGTACGGCTTTGGCCCACAGTTTGTGGGCTTTATAAGAACGCTGTACGCCTCTGCAGAGTGTTTACTTAAAATCAATTGGTCCCTAACAGCACCTTTGGTATTTGGACGAGGGGTGCGTCAAGGATGTCCCTTGTCTGGACAGTTATATGCACTGGCCATTGAGCCTTTCCTCTGCCTACTGAGGAAAAGGCTCACAGGGCTGGTGCTAAAAGATCCAGACATGCGGATTGTCCTTTCAGCTTATGCTGACGATGTGCTCCTCGTGGCCCAGGATCCAGTTGATCTTGAGCTGGCAAAACAGTGCCAGGAGGTATATTCAGCTGCCTCCTCCGCTCAGATCAACTGGTCCAAATGCACAGGCCTTTTAGAGGGTAATTTACAGGTAGACTCTTTGCCTCCCACGTTTCGTGACATCACGTGGGAGGCAGATGTCATTAAATATCTGGGGGTCTACCTGTCCGCTGCGGACGCTTCCGTCCCAGACAACTGGAGGGAGTTAGAGGGCAGTGTCCTCTCTCGTCTGGGACGATGGAGGGGTCTAGCAAAAATGCTTTCCCTTAGGGGCGGACTCTAGTGGTGAATCAGCTGGTGGCTTCTCAGATCTGGCACCGGCTGATTTGTCTGAGTCCGACCCCCGAGTTTGTCACCAATATCCAGAGGAATTTGTTAGATTTCCTCTGGATGGGAAGGCATTGGGTCTCTGCAGGGGTGGCAAGTCTGCCTTTGGTGGAGGGTGGACAGGGAGTAGTTTGTGTGTGCTCCCAGTTGTCCACCTTCCGCCTTCAGTACCTGCAGAGATACCTATATGCAGATCCCTCTCCGCAGTGGTGCGCACTGGCATCCAGCTTTTATCGCCAGTTGCGCAACCTGGGGTATGACCGGCAATTATTTCTGATCAGGCCCGAGGGGTTTGGGAGAGACCTCTCTGTGTTGCCGGCATACTACCAGGAAACCCTCAAGGCCTGGAGCATGGTCTCCGTGACCAGGCAGGGCGTGCCTTTGGGGGATGAAATATTCATGGAGCCCCTGCTATTTAATCCAGCAGTGGGGGCTCCAATGTTACAGTCCCCCTGTATCATCCGCCGCCTTAGTCATGCACGGATGACCCGAGTCGGGGATCTCCTGGAATACGGGCGTTCTGATTGGGTGTCACCCCAGGAGCTTGCGCTCCGTTTGGGATATGTGACGCCCAAAGTCTCAGGGCGCTTGCTCCAGGAGATTAGGGATGCCATCTCCCCCGACTCGCGCACCTTCCTTCGCGGGGCTTTGCAGGCCGGAGTGCCACATGCACCTTTCAACACCCCTGCTCCGGCTGTTTGCATTGGACACAAGCCCCGTGTTTCCCCTCAGGCTCCTCCTGTCCCCAACCTCTCAAAGTTGAGGGACATACCCTCGGCATGCTTTCGCGGCATGCCGAGGAAGAGCTTATATTCTCTCGTGCTCCATACAGTGCACTTCCTTGCCCTCGTGACCCGTCCCGATACCATCTGGAGGCGGGTACTACCAGCTGACGAGGGCAAGAGGCCCCGGTGGAGGGAACTTTATTCTGATTTAGTTCCACGACCCACCGGGGACTTGAGTTGGAGAGTGCTCCATGGTGCACTGAGCACGGGAGAGTACTTAGCTAAATTCACGGACTCTCCCTCCACTTGTCCATTCTGTGGCAAGGGAGAGTCCGTGTATCATATTTATTTTAGTTGCGCCAGACTGCAGCCCCTCTTGTCACTCTTGAGGGGCCTCCTCCTGCAGTTCTGGCTGCATTTCTCCCCTCACATTTTTATTTTTGGGCGCCCAGTGTCCCGGGGCAATAAGGCCAGGGACCTCCTCGTCAACCTGCTCCTGGCATTAGCCAAATTGGCTATATATAAGTCCAGGAAGCAGTGTTTGATAGGGGGGGTTCCCTTGTCACCTGAGGCCATGTTCCGGGTGCTGGTGCGCTCCCGTATCCGGGCAGAGTACCACCTGGCTTTGTCCACTGGGGGAATGGATGAGTTTGTCTCCCAGTGGGCTGTAGATGGTGTGCTCTGCTCGGTATCCCCCCATTCGGTTTCTTTTTCTCTTAACCTCCTAAAATGATTTTTATTTAGTTTACAGAACATGTTTTTCTCATCATTTTAAAATACACTGTGCCAAGTTCAACCAATCCAGTCTAGTTGGGGTACCAACAGTCCACATTTAAAAAACCCAAACTTTTTTTTTATTAATTCTACGTGCATTTGCATAACCGTCAATCAAAGTTCATTTGCTTGACCGCTACCCATAGTGTGTGTCCTGCTTTCAAGTACTGTGCCAAGTTCAACCAATCCAGTCTAGTTGGGGTACTAACAGTCCACATTTAAAAAACCCAAACTTTTTTTTTATTAAATCTAAGTGCATTTGCATAACCGTCAATCAAAGTTCATTTGCTTGACCGCTACCCATAGTGTGTGTCCTGCTTACAAGTACTGTGCCAAGTTCAACCAATCCAGGCTAGTTGGGGTACCAACAGTCCACATTTAAAAAAACCAAACTTTTTTTTTATTAAATCTAAGTGCATTTGCATAATCATCAATCAAAGTTAATTTGCTTGACCGCTACCCATAGTGTGTGTCCTGCTTTCAAGTACTGTGCCAAGTTCAACCAATCCAGTCTAGTTGGGGTACCAACAGTCCACATTTTTAAAAAAATGACAGGCAGAGGCAGGACACCCCGCAGAGGCCGTCGTGGTCGTGGTGCTGTGATTCCCTTTGGCCCTACAATAATGCCCAGTGTTCAGAGGCCAGTTACCCTGAACTTGAAAAGTTCAGAGGACGTAGTTGACTGGCTAATACAGGACACCCAATCTTCTACAGCTTCCGCTTGGAACATTGACGCACCATCCTCCTCCAGATTAGCTTCGGGCACCTCTCACCCGCCTGCCGCCACCACCAACACTAGTACCACAGCCAATTTAATTGATCAGTCAGAAGAGTTATTTACACATCAGTTTGAAGAAATGAGTGATGCCGAACCAATATTTACAGAGAATGTAGATAACAGGGATATGTCTCAGTCAGGCAGCATTACACACATGTACGTACGATGTGATGATGATGATGATGATGATGTACCCGCTGCTGCTTCCTTTGTTCAGTTGTCATATACAAGTGAGGCGGTGATGATGATGATGATGCGTCCGTGGATGTCACGTGGGTGCCTGCTAGAAGAGAAGAAGAACAGGGGGAAAGTTCAGATGGGGAGACAGAGAGGAGGAGGAGACGAGTTGGAAGTAGAGGGAGGTCATCGCAACGAGCTAGTAGCACAGTCAGACAGCATGCATCAGCACCCGGGGTCAGCCAGACAGCACGCCAATCAACGCATGCTGTTGCCACCACCAGAATGCCGTCACCGCCGAGCTCAGCAGTGTGGCATTTTTTTTGTGTGTCTGCCTCTGACAACAGCGATGCCATTTGCAACCTGTGCCAAAAGAAACTGAGTCGTGGGAAGTCCAACACCTACCTAGGTACAACTGCTTTGCGAAGGCACATGATGTCACATCACAAACGCCAATGGGATCAATACATGAGTACAAGCAGCACACAAACTCAAAACCGCCATCCTCCTCCTGGTCCAGCATCTTCATCCACATCAACCACTGCTGTCCTCCTTGCCCCTTCTCAACTCTCCAACACACAGTCAGGTGTCTGTCAAGGGCATGTTTGAGCGTAAGAAGCCAATGCCACAAAGTCACCCCCTTGCCCGGCGTCTGACAGCTGGCTTGTCTGAACTCTTGGCCCGCCAGCTTTTACCATACAAGCTGGTGGAGTCTGAGGCGTTCAAAAAGTTTTTAGCGATTGGGATACCGCAGTGGAAGGTACCCGGCCGAAATTTCTTTGCCCAAAAGGCAATCCCCAACCTGTACTCAATTGTGCAAAAGGAAGTAATGGCATCTCTGGCACACAGTGTTGGGGCAAGGGTCCATCTGACCACTGATACCTGGTCTGCAAAGCATGGTCAGGGCAGGTATATCACCTACACTGCGCATTGGGCAAACCTGCTGACGCCTGCCAAGCATGGAATGCGTGGCTCTGCAGCGGAGTTGGTGACACCGCCACGACTTGCAGGCAGGCCTGCTGCCACCTCCTCTACTCCTCCAACTCCATCCTCTTCCATAACCTCCTCAGCTGAGTCCTCTTCTGCTGCTGCGTCTTGCTCCACATCAACGGCACCCCCCCAGCTCTCCAGATACTATTCCACATCCCGGATACGGCAGTGTCATGCCGTCTTGGGGTTGACTTGCCTCAAAGCAGAGAGTCACACCGGGCCAGCACTCCTGTCCGCCCTGAACGCACAGGTGGATCAATGGCTGACTCCGCACCAACTAGAGATTGGCAAAGTGGTTTGTGACAACGGAAGAAATTTGTTGGCGGCATTGAATTTGGGCAAGTTGACGCATGTGCCGTGCATGGCACATGTGTGTAATCTGATCGTACAACGCTTTGTCCATAAGTATCCAGGCTTACAGGACGTCCTGAAGCAGGCCAGAAAGGTGTGTGGCCATTTCAGGCGTTCCTACACGGCCATGGCGCACTTTTCAGATATCCAGTGGCGAAACAACATGCCAGTGAGGCGCTTGATTTGTGACAGCCCCACACGTTGGAATTCAACACTCCTAATGTTCGACCGCCTGCTCCAACATGAAAAAGCCATTAACGAGTATTTGTATGACCGGGGTGCTAGGACAGCCTCTGCGGAGGTGGGTATTTTTTTGCCACGTTACTGGACGCTCATGCGCAATGCCTGTAGGCTCATGCGTTCTTTTGAGGAGGTGACAAACCTTGTCAATCGCACCGAAGGCACCATCAGCGACATCATTCCATTTGTTTTATTCCTGGAGCGTGCCCTGCGAAGAGTGCTGGATCAGGCCATAGATGAGAGTGACGAGGAAGAGGAAGAGTTGTGGTCACCATCACCACCAGAAACAGCCTTATCAGCATTGTTTGCTGGACCTGCGGCAACGCTGGAAGAGGATTGTGAGGAAGAGGAGTCAGAGGAGGAATGTGGCTTTGAGGGGGAGGAGGAAGACCAATCACAACAGGCATCCCAGGGTGCTCGTTGTCACCTATCTGGTACCCGTGGTGTTGTACGTGGCTGGGGGGAAGAACATATCTTCAGCGAGATCACTGAGGACGAGGAACGGGACATGACTAGCTCGGCATCCAACCTTGTGCAAATGGGGTCTTTCATGCTGTCGTGCCTGTCGCAGGACCCTCATATAAAAAGGCTGAAGGGGAACGACCTGTACTGGGTGTGCACGCTACTAGACCCCCGGTATAAGCAGAAAGTGCCTGATTTGTTACCAAATTACTGCAAGTCAGAAAGGATGCAGCAGGTCCAAAACAAATTAACAAGTATGCTTTACACAGCATATAAGGGTGATGTCACAGCACAAGGGCAATATAACAGGGGAAGAGGTGAAAGTAATCCACCTCCCACGACCACGCCGGCAAGGACAGGACGTTTAAAAGACGTGTTGTTGATGGAGGACATGCAGAACTTTTTCAGTCCTACGCATCGCATCAGCCCTTCAGGATCCACCCTCAGAGAACGACTTGACCGACAGGTAGCAGACTACCTCGCCTTAACTGCAGATATCGACACTCTGAGGAGCGATGAACCCCTTGACTACTGCGTATGCAGGGTAGACCTGTGGCCGGAGCTATCCCAATTTGCAATTGAACTTCTGGCCTGCCCCGCTTCAAGTGTCCTGTCAGAAAGGACCTTCAAAGCAGCAGGAGGTTTTGTCACCGAGAAGAGAAGTCGCCTAGGGCAAAAAAGTCTAGATTGCCTCACCTTTATAAAGATGAATGAGGGATGGATCCCGAAGGGACTGACACTGGGCGATACATTCGACTGAAAAAGGCCTGATGAGATGACCTGCCTTCGGCTATAAATGGTCCACACGCTGCTGTATGTTATCTGTGAATGCCGGATGACTTGCGTGAATTATCCGCCACCAACTAGGGTTCAAGAAGAGGCAATGTTTTATGGCACTTTCTGCCTGGGGAACAAAGGTCAATTTTTCTGGCCGCTGCTGTTTGCAGCGGCTGCAACAATATCTAATTTTTTAATTTAAATTTTTATGCCACAAGGCGTACGGCATGTAATGGAAAAGAAAGCATATTGAACAGTCTTGCATAACACAACAGTTGTGCAAAAATACATATTTACAATGAAGACATTTTGTTAAAATTAGGTGGCTAGGCCTTCTTTTTTTTACTTTTTTGGTTAATACATTTTCTTTTTTTTTTACTGTGATTGCAATTTTTAAGAGAAACCTAAGACATGGTAAAACAGACAATAGTAAAGTCCTATTATCTATCATCACTCCAGCAGTAGCTTATTATTTACAATATCTAACCTGCTCAATCGCCCTTGGGTTACCCTAGGGCAGGCTTCAGTAGGCGACCTCTCCTTTCCTCGGATGATTTTGCCGCCGGTTGCTTCTGAAGGGTCTCCTCCAGGGCTCCCCAACTCCGGTCTTTCCCCCCGAGTCGCTTCAACCATTAACAAATGTTTTATTATATTAGGGGTGCACTAAATGGGGATGTTATCCAGGGATCCCAAATTGTCTGGAACTGGGTGATTCTATCCAAGACTACATGGTTTAATCTCTCGTTGAGCAGTAAATAGTTTTTTTTTTTATTAATTCCTGAAAGTTTTAATTTGGGGTTTTCCAACTACTAGCTATGTGTATTTTTTCTTTCAAAAAATATTTTATTAGGTCAGGTAATATATCATATTCAAACAACCATTTCCATGTTACATATATATCCATACATGTTAATACATCACTGAGTTACATTATCTCTATTAATACTCAGTTTACCCCTTTCCATTCCATAATCTTGGAGCTTATACCATATCCAGGGCTAGTATGTTATCTGGATTTGGTTGTGCCTTTAGCCTAAAAATATATATATTTTTTTACTTTTCAGTTATTAATATAGCTTTAATTCAGTTTGTTTTAAGTTGATTCCCTTTAAGTCTTGAATCCGACTATAATTGGGAAAAAAAATAACTAGTTTTAACATTTAACATGTTGGGAAAGGGAAAGGTCCACAAACATCCTCCTTTTTTTACATAAATATGATGTAAAATATAGTACTTACCTCCGTCCTCCGCCCCTCTAAGGATCCACACACACACCTCTATCCATCCCATTCTCTTGAGAATATCCTCTCCCATTTAGGGGAGCCCCTATTCCGGAACTAAATTTCTTTAATTGTCTCCAGATGATATGCTATCCCTTAATTGCAGCCACGGAGACCATATATCTCAAAATGTATCAATGGAGTTGTCTACTAAATGGGTAAGGCGTTCATTTATAAGGATAAAGTTTAATTTATTTTTAACCACCTGAAAGTGTAGGGTATCCGATTTCCATTGTCTGGCTATATGGTTCTTTGTGGCCAATATGATGAACTTAAATTGCCTATTTTGAGCGGGCAAGAGACAGACATGCGGAACACCCAGCATGCAGTTTTCTATATTAGCAGAAATCTGAATCTTAAACATTTTAGAAGCTAGTAAGCATGTTTCTTTCCATAGTCTTATGACTGCCGAACACTCCCACCAGACATGAATAAATGTAGCCTCATTACCACTGTTCCTAAAACATGAGCTGCTCCGTTTTGGATCCCATTTATTTAGCTTAAAAGGAGTAATATATGTCCTGTGTAGGACCGTTATTGAAGTCTCAAGCAGACTATAATTTAAAGATCCCCTACTTAAGCCTTGCCAACTTTTATCCCATGTGCTATCTGCCAACTCGGTGCCCAAATCCCTCTCCCAGGCTTTGGTATAGTCTGGTTTGTTTGCCCATGAGTTTTCATTAAATAGTTCATACATGAGGCTAATAATACCAGGCTGAAAGGGGGAATCCCTACATTTTTTGAGTAGCCAGGTGTTTATTTGGGGGGTTCCCCTACCACTTATCGTATATATAAAATGATGTATCCTGCAAAAATTATAGTGTTCAGCCAGGGGTAAATTGTATCTATCTCTCACTCACTCAAAGGTCATTATTTTGTCGTCATGCCACCATGGACCAACCCTTAGTAGGTTCTGAGACTTCCACCAACTGAGAGAGCTTTCCGGAAGATGTATCTTAAAGTGGGGATTGGGTACGATAGGGGTAAGATCTGATACCCGAGTGTCCAGTTTTTGTGTCCAGTTCATCTCCGTCCATATTTTTAATGAGTGCTTAATCAATGGGTTTTTCAAGTTTCTCAAAAAAGTATACAGGCCTGGAATCCATATTACTGTATCCCATGTATAAGGTGACATGCTTACATTTTCCATAAATACCCAGAGCGGCTGATGTGTTTTGGAGAATGCGCCAGAGGAATGAAAGCCAGCTGCGCTGCCTTGTAATACAGTTTGAGATTCGGGTCCCTACCCTCTTTTGGAAAGACTATGAGGTCGGCCTGATTCAATTAAGGGGGCATAGGTTCTCCATTTAGTATAGCGTTAAACAAAGATGTTAGGTGCGGGGGTAAGCAAGGGCTCAAATTTCTTATGGTACAGATGAGTAAAACCATCTGGCCCTGGGGACTTGCCAAATTTAAGATCTTGGATTGTAGATTTAACTTCCTCTTGGGATATGTCTAGGTTCAAGCTGTCCAATTGAGGTACAGGTATTTTGTGGACTTCTTGCTGTAGTAGGAAGGACTCTATGTCAGATACGCTGCAGCGGGATTGGGATGAATATATGGTCTGATCGAAGTTTTGAAATGTTTCTTGGATAGCATTGGGGCTAAAGGAGGTTTGGCCATCAGGTAGTCTAAAGATACCGTATATTATGTCCTCTCTTGGGGGGTAAAGACACTAATAATTCCTCCAATAAAATTCTGCTTTTTTTTGTGGGCAAGGTCACTGGTTAGCCCCTTGGGTTATCTGTTAAAAAGAGTGGTGCAGAGACTGTGGGGGCTGTTAGCCTCCTTGTCCCTGTGTGGCCGTTTAGAATCCCTGCTGCTGCATGTTTCAGCTTTATTAAGGTGTAATTGTACAGCTTTGACTCAAGTAGCTGCCTTTGCTGGGTCAGTTTGGCTTAATTGCTGGGCCCTTTTCCTGCCAAGATGGCGATTGTCAGTCCATGGGCCTCTATGTCCCCTTCACTACCTTTGTCCCCGCTTGTGTGCTTATTTGGGATGGCCCCCCTTTATATCTCCGGCCCGTGGCCTTGTAAGGGTCGCCCCCTCAATCTCTGAGTGTGGATATGCAGGGATGGGGCGTTGAATCAGGCCTACCTTCTTCTCTGCTCGCTGCAAGATCAACAATACCTAATTTTTCAGGCATGTGTACATGCCTAATTTTTCTGGCCTCTGGTGCTGCACTGTGGCTTCAACAACCAAACCCCCAAAAAAGGCACATAACAGGGATTAAACTGATAGGAGTAATACTACTTAACACGCCACTCATATCTGGTGTAACAGTAGTGTACATTTAAAACCAAAAACATTTTTTCTACTGTAATAGATTGCATAGCAGTTAGTTGTCTGCAAGCGTGTGTGTCAGACCTACAGCGTCTACTCTACCAACTTCTGCAAGTGCACAGTGCCACTCATATCTGTTGTCACAGTAGCTTGGACGCATAGTACCGATCTGTCAAAACCTGTAATGATGAATGAGGTCTAGAGTAGCAGCATCATAAGCCACATCAACCACTGCTGTCCTCCTTGCCCCCTCTCAACCATCCGCCACTCCGTCTCTCGCCTTGAGCAGTTCCTGCTCATCTGCCCATAGTCAGGTGCCTGTAAAGGACATGTTTGAGCGTAAGAAGCTAATGTCACAAAGTGCCCCATAATTGAAGTGATACGACCAACAAAGCATCTTTTTCCATCTCCCGGTTCTAAAAATCCAGGCCTTATACACGCCCCCTGATAGGAGACGTAACAAGTATTAAACTGATAAGAGTAGTACTTACAAACACGTCACTCCTATCTGGTGGCACCTTTGACTGCACGTGCCGTGCCCCAAAATGGAAGTGATACGACCAACAAAGCATCTTTTTCCATCTCCTGGTTCTAAAAATCCAGGCCTTATACACGCCCCCTAATAGGTAACGTAACAAGTATTAAACTGATAAGAGTAGTACTTACAAACACGCCACTCCTATCTGGTGGCACCATTGACTGCACGTGCCGTGCCCCAAAATTGAAGTGATACGACCAACAAAGCATCTTTTTCCATCTCCCTGGTTCTAAATATCCAGGCCTTATACACGCCCCCTGATAGGTAACGTAACAAGTATTAAACTGATAAGAGTAGTACTTACAAACACGTCACTCCTATCTGGTGGCACCTTTGACTGCACGTGCCGTGCCCCAAAATTGAAGTGATGCGACCAACAAAGCATCTTTTTCCATCTCCTGGTTCTAAAAATCCAGGCCTTATACACGCCCCCTGATAGGTGCTGTAACAAGTTTTAAACTGATAAGAGTAGTACTACTTAACACACCTTATAATAATGCAGAGAGAGGCAATGCAGTGAGAGAAGTCTGAAGAAGAGGAGGAAGGTGGCTTTGAGGAGGTGGAAGACCAAACACAGCAGGCGTCCCAGGGGGCTTGTTGTCACCTTTCGGGGACCCTTGGTGGCTGGGTGGAGGAAGAGACCTTCAATGACATCAGTGAGGACAAGGAACGGGACATGGCTAGCTTGGTATCCAACCTTGTGCAAATGGGGAGTTTGCGGTTGTGCAAATGGACTGTTTGCGGTCTGTCACTGTGAAGCGGGCCTAACCCTTACACTACCTGATCGATACAGCATCATACCTGTTTTAAAGCACGTTATTCCAAACAATTTAGGAATGTTAGGTAATTTATGCCCTTTATGGCTTAAAACCAGACTCTGTATCAACTATGTAATTTTCCGTGGGAGTTTTGCCATGGATCCCCCTCCGGCATGCCACAGTCCAGTTGTTAGACCCCTTGAAACAACTTTTCCCATCACTATTGTGACCAGAAAGAGTCCCTGTGGGTTTTAAAATTCGCCTGCCATTGAAGTCTATGGCGGTTCGCCGATGTTCGCCGGTTCGTGAACATTTGCGGCGGTTCGCGTGCGCGGTTCGCGAACCGAAAATTTTAGGTTCGCGACATCACTAAATATGAGTCAAACTTCCAAGAATTCCTCTTTCTAGTAGCCACTTTATCTCTGAAAGATAGACTAATCATAGAGTGATCAGACAAAGGAATAGGTTCTATATTAGAAGAACAAGTATTATTAAGACTTTGAGATTTCATAAAAAAATAATCCAACCTTGAATACGATTAAACATTCTCCATACATCAAAAAGTTCATACTCTATGATTTCTTTACTAAATGTCTAAGATAAGAGATCCATGGCTTTAGATGGATCTAATATCATATTATGATCCCGAAGACAATAGACCTTATAGACTTTTTTTTAATACCCTTCTCAAGAAGCTAATTTGTTTTTTTTTCTGTGCATAGATATTAACAAGAGTTATAGGAAGATTATTTATTTTACCCACCCAAATAATAAATCTTTCCTCATTATTTATCATTTTATATTCTTCCTGTAAAAGCAAATTTTTATTAAAGACGATTGAAACCTCTCTGGATTTATTTTTCTAAGTTGAGGGCACCACAACTTCAGAGCACCTGACCAAAGTGCAGTGACCAATGTCCGCTGAAGCATGCACGTACACACACCAGCACGCCCGTGAGTTGTGTTTCCCGACATCTGCGCTTGCCATCATGAGTGGGCTTGGGACACGGTCTCTCCTTCTCCGTTCTGTGCCCCCTTGCTCAACTCTATGCCCTCCTCCTCTCTATGCTCCCACTCCTCTCTGTGCCCCTACACTTCTCTCTGCCCCATCTCAGATCTTAGAGACACAGGCAGATATGACAGAACGCTAACAGACTGTAGTGGAGGAGGCACTGAGAGGAGTAGGGTCACAGAAAGGTGAATGGGGGGCACAGAGAGGACTATGGGGGCACAGAGTGGAGTGGGAGGATAGAGAGGAGGAGGGCACAGAGTAGGGGGGGCACAGAAAGGAGAAGGGGAGACCCTTTCCCAAGCCCACTCAAAGATGCCAGGCGCAGATGTCAGGAAGCGCAACTCACGCGCATGCGTCATCGCGCAGTGGTCGGTGCGCATTGGTGAGGCGCTCTGAAGTTGTGCCACCCATTATCTATCATTTTAGATTCTTCCTGTAAAAGAAAATTTTTATTAAAGATGATTGAAACCCCTCTGGATTTATCTTTATAAGTTTAGTCTATGGAATCTGTAATCTTATTTTTAAATAATTGGACTGCTCCTTTTTTCCAGTGTGTTTCTTGTAAACATATTATATCAGGAATAATTTTAAGAAACTTTGTCATGGCAATTTTCCTTTTTTGAGGGATATTTAAACCTTGAACATTCACGGAAATTATTTTAAACACCATTAATTCATAAAATTATCTGGAGGTATCTAACTCTCTCATGATAATAATAATAATAATAACTCTCTAATTCGACAACATTTATAGTGTTTGTATCTTATACACTTCCCCTCAGAATGGTCATATCACTCATAGATAGTATCCAATCCTCCTCTAACTTTTTTTAAACTTCTTTGTTTTATAACTTTGTCTTCTGAACATGCAAACATCCTACCATTTATGCTCCTTCCTATTGGGACATTTCCCTTATCTAAGCCTACCTCTTGAGGCGGACATGTTGACAAAAACTAAATGACAGGCCTTTTTACTAGGAAAACTCCTACTGAGGAAATAACATACAGATTGAACCCATTAATATATATACAATATATCAATATATTTTCATCCATAATGTATTTATTTTAAAACACTCCCACATCCAAACATCGTTAACATATACTTCTTTAGTTCTTTTTAGTTACTCCTAAATCTCATTATATCTAGTTAGAATAATTACGTTATCCATTAATATAAAATAACCAATTATGGAAAAATTACAATTTATGTTAACAGCTTAATAAAGCTATAAACTTGAATCAATATCTGAGGGTATTTCAAGTGAAGAAACCAATTACCAAACTTTGTGTTGCATCTATTATGACTTTTTAGGTAAATAGTTGAGGATGATAGTGCCTGAAATTAGCTTACATAGTCGTAGAAATCGTATCTGACTATGGAACAAAGTTGTACAGGGAATCCTATGCTTCCTCCTAAAACATGAGGCTGCTATTATATAGCAGATGGATATCACCCTGAAATACTGCACATCAATAATGGACAAATTGGACAAATAATATATAGATCTCCTTAGAGTTGTAATATCCTTTAGCATCCTTTAGGGTAACAAACTTTAGCATGAAATATGGGCAAACGTTGCTCTCTCCAATTATGTCATTAAACCTTCTCCTCAGTAGAGAAAGACTCTAATGTGATCTCGAGAGACATCCCTCCATCATGCTGCATCCATAAACTTAGGGGTCACAACCCTCTCTGTGTACAGGTTAAGTTTAGTGTGAGATGCGGACTGATGTTGCTCTCTCCACTATTATCGCTAAACCTTCTCCCCAATAGAGAGAATCTCTAATGTAGTCTCGGGAGTCATCCCTCACTCATGCTGCATCCATAAATTTGGGTTGGGACAGAGTTGGGTAAACATTCACACAGCACTAGCAGGGTTTCTTGGCGTCAACATGCCCCTATCGTTAGGACGCATGTCCACCTGTGTGCAATCTAAGTGTCACATAATGTGTCATTACATATATACACCTTTTTTGAAAGGCCCCAGAGGCTGCCACACCTAAGCAAGAGGCACCACTAACCAAACACTGCCATGAAGATCAAGGAACTCTCCAAACAAGTAAGGGACAATGTTGTTGAGAAGTACAAGTCAGGGTTAGGTTATAAAACATATCCAAATATTTGATGATCCCCAGGAGCACCACCAAATCTATCATAACCAAATGGAAAGAAAATGTCACAACAGCAAACCTGCCAAGAGACAGCCGCCCACCAAACCTCACAGACTGAGGAAGGAGGGCATTAATCAGAGAGGCAGCACAGAGACCTAAGGTAACCCTGGAGGAGCTGCAGAGTTCCACAGCAGAGACTGGAGTATCTGTACATAGGACGACAATTAGCCGTACACTCCATAGAGTTGGGCTTTATGACAGAGTGGCCAGAAGAAGACCATTACTTTCAGCAAAAAACAAAATGGCACGTTTTGAGTTTGCGAAAAGGAATGTGGGAGACTCCCAAAATGTATGGAGGAAGCTGCTCTGGTCAGATGAGACTAAAATGTAATGTTTTGGCCATCAAAGAAAACGCTATGTCTGGCGCAAACCCAACACATCACCTCACCCAAAGATCCCCATCCCCACAGTGAAACATGGTGGTGACAGGATGCTGTGGGGATGTTTTTCAGCAGTCAGGACTAGGAACTGGTCAGAGTTGAGGGAGAGATGGATGGTGCTAAATACAGGGATATTCTTGAGCAAAACCTGTACCTCTCTGTGCGTGATTTGAGGCTAGGATGGAGGTTCACCTTCCAGCAGGACAATGACCCCAAACACACTGCTAAAGTAACACTTGGGGGTTTAAGGGGAAACATGTAAATGTGTTGGAATGGCCGAGTCACAGCCCAGACCTCAATCCAATAGAAAATCTGTGGTCAGACTTAAAGATTGCTGTTCACAAGCGCAAACCATCTAACTTGAAGGAGCTGGAGCAGTTTTGCAAGGAGGAATGGGCAAAAATCCCAGTGGTAAGATGTGGCAACCTCATAGAGACTTATCCAAAGCGACTTGGAGCTGTGATTGCGCAAAAGGTGGCTCTACGAAGTATTGACTTTAGGTTGGTGAATAGTTATGCACATTGACTTTTTCTGTTATTTTGTCCTATTCGTTGTTTGCTTCACACAAAAAATACATCTTCAGAGTTGTGGCATGTTCTGTAAATTAAATGATGCAAATCCTCAAACAATCCATGTTAATTCCAGGTTGTGAGGCAACAAAACAATGAAAAATGCCAAGGGGGTGAATACTTTTGCAAGGCACTGTATGTACATTATATACATTATATACAAATGTGCCAAGAAAAACACCCAATAGGTATATTCTAGGGGAAATATATCTATACTGATATTAAATTGCCCATAAGTATACAAACTTAAGCGTGTGTCCTGTCTGGGACTATGCCAATTTGTCCATTATTGATGTACAGTATTTCAGGGTGATATCCATCTGCTATATAGCAGCCTCACTGGTTAATCATTTTTGGACTGGATAAGTCCTCATTATAATAAGCATACACAATTTGTTCCAAGAGGATTGAGAGTGCATATAATTCCTGCTGTAAATTTAAGCAATTAAACTTTTTTTGGCCAAATGGAAGGAAATCCTCCTTAAATGCTCTTTTGAGTTGATTTCTTTGAGTATTGAGACTGAACAACAAAATCTAGAACTCATGAAGCATAAGATAAAATTATGTCAGGAGGAATTTAACAAACTTCATGAATCAACAGAGTATGAAATATTATGCAATAAACTCAATGAAAATATTGACAAATTCAAAAGAGATATAAAAGATCGGAAGCAAAAAAATGTTCTGGAGAGACAGAACTTATTTTCAAACTGGTAGAATTTTCAAAAAGTTTCCCATAACCCAACAAAGGAACTCAGATGTAAGTGCCTCAGATCTTGATAATTCTGACTTTGATGAAAGAGATAAGCGCCCGAATATGTCCTATAGAAGAGAAGCTTAAAATACAAAAACCTTTTTCCCAAACTAGAATGCCAAATAGGTATAACATTGAAGATTTTTTAGAAGGGGGACGGTTTCCAAAGAAGGCCCAGAGAGAAGTGTCAGAACCAGGAGACAATACGTAGAAATCAAGAGGGGATAAATGCAATAGACTCTCAAGGTCGATGTTTCAAAGTAATCAATTTGTCCAATTTTAATCTAAATGAACGCCATATTGCTGTACTACAAAAAGGGTTAATGTTTGTCCCAACATCTAGACCTCATAAATTTACACACATAAAGGATGTCAATCTCTTTGCCCGGAATCATGCCTTACATAAATTCTACAAAAATAAGGAAGCAAGAGAATATATGAATTTGGGGGTGGGACACGAGGACGTTCAGACTTTCAAACTGTTTATGTTCCTATTAAAAGAGAACAACCCTGAGAAATTAGAAAGTATCGATATCAGTTACAAAACTTGGAAAAATATGAGCTCTTTTAGTCCGGTCTTGAAAGAGTTCACAAATATTTGGGTCTTTTTACAACAGGTTACTAATGACATTGAGAGGATTGACTGTTCTAAACTCAAAAAAGTTTTCAATTTAACAAAAAATGAATATTTGGCATTGGAGGAACTAAAATCATGCAAAAACATACAAATCCAACGAGCAGATAAAGGTGGGAATCTGGTGGTTATGGGGAATGGTGAGTATAAAAAGATGTGTAATAAGATCTTGGATGATAAATCCACTTATGAGACACTACCGAAGAATCCAACCAACGAATAAAGATTATTATTAAAATCTATTTTGGATAATTCCAAAATTGAATGGATTATTGACAAACAAACTCATACATTTTTACTCCCAAAATACCCATCGTTATCCACCTTTAATGCGCTTCCAAAGGTGCACAAGAAGATGGTACCTGTTCCAGGAAGACCGATTATATCAGGCACTAATAACCACTTGTCCAATGCTAGCATTTTTGTAGATTACCATTTAAGAGATCTTGTGCAAAATCTACGCTCTTATGTAAGAGACACCAATGATATTTTGAAACGACTAGAGGACTTGATAGTACCTAATGAATCATGGTTGGCATCAATTAATGTCGAGGCCCTCTATAGTAGTATACCACATGGCATAGAGGCAGTTAATCATTTCCTGAGGGCCAAGGGTACAACTATAAGACATTTAACATGTTTCTAGTCCAGCTTCTAGAATATGTATAATTGTTTCATATTAAATAAGAAATGGTTTCACCAAAATAGAGGGACGGCTATGGGCACACCCTGTGCAACGGGGTATGCTAACCTCCTACTAGGATGGTGGGAAAAGAGGCTTTTATATAAGGAATCTCTTGAGCTGTATATGGAACACGCCATAATCTGGCATCGCTATATAGATGATATCCTGGTGGTGTGGACAAGCACCAGGATAGAATCTGAAACATTTCTGCAGGCATTAAATCAAAATGAGATAGGCCTCAAATTCACATAGGAAATTAATTTTACATGAATCACCTTCCTGGACCTTGTCATCCAGAAAGATAATAAAGGTAAAATATCTACTACCACTCATAGGAAAGATACTGCTACCAATACGCTACTTATGTGGAATTGCCAACACTTTGAACCTCAAATAAGAGGCATTCCTAAAGGACAGTATCTTCGAATCAGAAGAAATCGCAGTTCAGATGAAGAATTCAAAACTGAAGCCGATAACCTGAAAATGAGATTCTGTGAGATGGGATACTCAAAGAAATGTTTAAAAACAGCATTCAAACATGGCCTAAACTGCAATAGGACTGGACTGCTGAATAAATAATCAGTCAGCTTCCAGATAGGACAAGAAATATACAACCTCGGTGCATTATGACATTTGGTTATGACAGGAACATCTTAACCAATCACTGGCACATATTAAAAAGGGATGATGATTTAAATGTAATTTTATCCGCAAAAGGCATCAATAACATATTGTAGAGGAAGGATCCTGAAAGATATGTTAGTTCATAGTTTCTACAGAGAACATAGGCCTATTAACACCTGGTCTGGTTTAAGGTCCGGTTGGGGCTATATAGTACCACTTGGTATTTTAAGGTTTTAAAGGTCCGGTTGGGGCCTATATGGTCCCGCTTGGTGTAATGCATGTTTTAAGGTCCGGTTGGGGCCTATATGGTCCTGCTTGGTGAAATATGTGTTTTTAAGGTCCGGTTGGGGCCTATATAGTCTTGCTTAGTATTTTAAGTTTTTTTAGGTTTTGGCCTATACAGTACGGTTTGGTATTTTAAGGTTTGAAAGGTCCGGTTGGGGCCTATATGGTCCCGCTTGGTGTAATTCGGGTTTTAAGGGCCTGGTTTCGGCCTATATAGTCCCACTTGGTATTTTAAGGTTTAAATGGTCCGGTTGAGGCCTATTTGGTCCCGCTTGGTGTAATGTGGGTTTATAAGGTCCGGCTGGGGCCTATATAGTCCCGCTTGGTGTAATGTGGGTTTATAAGGTCCGGTTGGGGCCTATTTAGTCCCGCCTGATATTTTTAGCGTTTTAAAGGTCTGGTTGGGGCCTATATAGTCTTGCTTAGTATTTTAAGGTTTTTTAGGTTTTGGCCTATACAGTACGGTTTGGTATTTTAAGGTTTTAAAGATTCGGTTGGGGCCTATATGGTCCTGCTTGGTGTAATGTGGGTTTTAAGGGCCTGGTTGCGGCCTATATAGTCCCACTTGGTATTTTAAGGTTTTAAAGGTCCGGTTCGGGCCTATTTGGTCCCGCTTGGTGTAATGTGGGTTTATAAGGTCCGGCTGGGGCCTATATAGTTTCGCTTTGTGTTTTAAGTTTTTTAGGTATGGTTTGGGCCTATATGCTCTTGTTATTTTAAGGTTTTTGAATAAATATTCTTTTATTAGAAGGTATGCAAAGTCCATACATACAGTGGATATAAAAAGTCTACACACCCCTGTTAAAATGTCAGGTTTCTGTGCTGTAAAACAATGAGACAAATATAAATAATTTCAGAACTTTTTCCACCTTTAATGTGACCTATAAACTGTTTAACTCAATTGAAAAACAAACTGAAATCTTTTAGGTGCAGGGAATAAAAATAAAAAATAAAAATAATGTGGTTGCATAAGTCTGCACACCCTCTTATAACTGGTGATGTAGCTGTGTTCAGAATTAAGCAATCACATTCAAAATCGTGTTAAATAGGAGTCAGCATACACCTGCCATCATTTAAAGTGCTTCTAATTAACCTCAAATAAAGTTCAGCTGCTCTAGTTGGTCTTTTCTGAATTTTTCTTAGTTGCATCCCACAGCAAAAGCCATGGTCCACAGAGAGCTTCCAAAGCATCAGAGGGATCTCATTGTTAAAGGGTATCAGTCAGGAGAAGGGTACAAAAGAATTTCCAAGGCATTAGATATACCATGGAACACAGTGAAGACAGTCATCATCAAGTGGAGAAAATATGGCACAACAGTGACATTACCAAGAACTAGAGCTCCCTCCAAAATTGATGAAAAGACGAGAAGAAAACTGGTCTGGGAGGCTACCAAGAGGCCTACAGCAACATTAAAGGAGCTGCAGGAATATCTGGCAAGTACTGGCTGTGTGGTACATGTGACAACAATCTCCTGTATTCTTCATATGTCTGGGCTATGGGGTAGAGTGGCAAGACAAAAGCCTTTTCTTACAAAGAAAAACATCCAAGCCAGGCTACATTTTGCAAAAACACATCTCAAGTCTCCCAAAAGCATGTGGGAAAAGGTGTTATGGTCTGATGAAACCAAGGTTGGCCATAATTCCAAAAGATATGTTTGGCGCAAAAACAACACTGCACATCACCAAAAGAACACCATACCCACAGTGAAGCATGGTGGTGGCAGCATCATGCTTTGGGGCTGTTTATCTTCAGCTGGAACTGGGGCCTTTGTTAAGATAGAGGGAATTATGAACAGTTCCAAATACCAGTCAATATTGGCGCAAAACCTTCAGGCTTCTGCTAGAAAGCTGAACATGAAGAGGAACTTAATCTTTCAGCATGACAACTACCCAAAGCATATATCCAAATCAACAAAGGAATGGCTTCGCCAGAAGAAGATTAAAGTTTTGGAATGGCACAGCCAGAGCCCAGACCTGAATCCGATTGAAAATCTGTGGGGTGATCTGAAGAGGGCTGTGCACAGGAGATGCCCTCGCAATCTGACAGATTTGGAGTGTTTTTGCAAAGAAGAGTGGGCAAATCTTGCCAAGTCAAAATGTACCATGCTGATAAACTCATACCCAAAAAGACTGAGTGCTGTAATAAAATCAAAAGGTGCTTCAACAAAGTATTAGTTTAAGGGTGTGCATACTTATGCAACCATATTATTTTATTTTTATATTTTTTCTTCCCTCTACCTAAAAGATTTCAATTTGTTTTTCAATTGAGTTGTACAGTTTATAGGTCACATTAAAGGTGGAAAAAGTTTTGAAATTATTTATCTTTGTCTCATTTTTTTACAGCACAGAAACCTGACATTTTAACAGGGGTGTGTAGACTTTTTATATCCACTGTAAATAAAACATTCTTAACAGTCATAAATGTCAGTTTTATCAAGTCCTCTAAACATAAAATTATCATTTTGCAGCATTTAACTGACTAAACCTTCTTGTTTTTTTAATTTTTAGTGAGAAAATGTTCTAGTGTCTAAGCTGGTTTTTCCAACCATATAAAAAATACAAGGCAAAATGAGCCAATTAAATTCTAGAGTACACAATTGATAGGAGTATACAATATAAAATGTATTACCTATCTATTTTAACTAAACTATCATATACCATATCCCAGAAAAAAAAAAAAAATGAAATAAAAGATTCATTGGCCCCTCATGGCGGCCACAAAGCAGTCCCGGCTGATTTCTCCCCCTTACCACAGATCCTTCCCGCCATCCAGCACCACTGAAAGGTCTCCAAAGCTACCCCACTCCAGTCCACTCCTCAGAATCGCTTCAAGCATTATACTAGGGGAACGCTAAAGGAGGATGTTATCCAAGGGTCCCAAACTATCTGAAATTGGGGCATCCTATCTAAAACAATATGGGTTAGCCTCTCATTAATAAGCAAATAGTTGATCTTCATAATTACCTCTTGAAAGTTTAGATTCATGTCCTTCCATCTACTAGCTATGTGAATCTTTGAAGCTAGTGCCATTATTTGAAACACCTTGTTCTGGGATTGCGACAAGTTTTTAATATGGACCCCCAGTAAACAGGATTCAATTGAAGGAGCTACTTCTTTATGAAAAAGTGTGGAGGCTAAACGGGTCAATCGTTCCCAGAGATTCTGGGCACGTGGACAGGCCCACCAAACATGAATATGATCCCCCACATCCTGGCATCCCCTAAAGCGGCCTAAACTTCTGCATTTTATCGGGAGTACAATAGGCCCTGTGAAAAACTTTGATTGATGTTTCTAATAAAGCCGAATTAAGTGATCCTTTTGAAAGATTGGAGCAAGATTCAGTCCATTTATTCCAGTCCCACTCCACCCCCAGATCCTTTTCCCAATGCAGCATAAACTTGGGTTTCTGGCCCCCCGAAGTGCCCAGAAAGGTGTTATACAGAGAACTCAGATTACCCTTGGCAAGTGGGAGATTTTTACAGATAACTGATAGCCAGGAGGCTCTGGGGGGCCCGGAATCCTTAACCATCTTGGTAACCCAACTTCTAATTTTTAAGTAATTGTAGAGTTCTGTAGTTGGCAAGTCGTGAGTCGTGCAAAATTGGTCATAGGTCAGTAGTTTGTCATTGGCGAACCAGTTCCCTATGCGATCCAGGCGTCTGGAGGTCCACCAAAATCTAGACATAGAACTTGAGTCTGCTAGAATTTGTGGGAAGGACATAACTGATAGAAGAGTTGATAATTCCGTGCTAAGTCGATGCCTAGATCTAGCCCATCTCCAGGCCTGAAGCGTCAAGGAGATCATGGGGTTTTGATGAGTTATGAAAGGGGCAGAGTCCTCAGGCATCCAAACCAACTTATCCCAACTATGTGGAGACATTTGATAATTTTCCTTAAAAACCCAAGATGGATGGTGTTTCGTAGAGTGAGCTCTAGGCAAAGGGGCCAAGTGTGCAGCTTTAAGATAAAGTCTTAAATTCGGAGTCGCGAGACCACCCCTATTCTTGGAGCGAAACATCACCTGCCTGGGGATGCAAGGGCGTTTATCGTCCCAAATGAACCGGGAAATGCTATTCTGGAATTTGTCTAGGTCTTTAAGGGAGAGAGGGATAGGAAGGGATCTAAATAAGTATAGTAATTTAGGTAAGATATTCATTTTCACAGCCGCAATGCGGCCTGTCCATGAAATCTTAAAGCTCCTCCATTTCTGCATATCCAATGTCAGAGATCTATACAAGGGAGGAAAATTTGCCCCGTACATATCCCCTAACTTGGAGGTAAGTCTAAAACCTAAGTATTTTATAGACTGTGCGGGCCAAATAAACTGGTGATTAGCTTTGAGGATGTCAATCTCCCCCTGCGGCAATCTGATCCCCATCGCCTCAGTCTTCTCAACATTCAGCTTGAGACCCGAGATTTTGCCAAAGTCCTGAACAGTGGACATGAGTGCAGGTATGGATGAAAGGGGATTGGTCAGGGTGCAAAGCATGTCATCCGCAAATAAAGAGCATTTGAAATGCTGGAGGCCTACCTGTACCCCCTGGATGACTGGTTTGGCTCTAATCGCTTGCACAAGGGGTTCTATGGCAAGAGCAAATAACAGTGGGGAGAGCGGACACCCTTGCCTGGTCCCTCTTTGAATGTGGATGTCGACTTTGTGATCCCCTGGGAGTTTTAGATTGGCTGCTGGGGAGTCATAATATCTCTTAAGTAAATTAATAAAGCGTCCCTTGAATCCAAATTTGTCCAGAATCTTATATAAATATGGCCATTCTACCGTGTCAAAAGCTTTCTCTATATCTAAAGCTAAGAGGCAGACTGGTATATTAGACTTCTGAGCCATGAACTGTGCGTTCATGACCCTCCTAACATTGTCCCCGGCCTCTCTAAAGGGAACAAACCCAGTTTGGTCCTTGTGGATCAAATCGGGTAGAAACTTAGAGATGCGGGTGGCCATAATTTTCGCCAAGATTTTGACATCCCCATTGATTAGGGATATAGGGCGATAATTTTTCACCTCTAGAGGGTCCCTGCCATCTTTTGGGAAAATCACTAAGTCAGCCCGGTTTAGCTCCAGGGGCATAGGCTCTCCGTTTAATATGGCATTAAAAAGAGATGTCAAGTGGGGGGTAAGAAGGGGTTCAAATTTTTTATAATACAAGTTAGTAAAGCCATCCGGTCCTGGGGATTTGCCCAACTTAAGATTCTGGATGGTAAGTTTAACCTCCTCCTCTGTTATTTCTATGTTGCAAGTTCAAATCATCCAGTTGATAATCCGGTATTTTAGGAAGGTCGCATAAATTTAGAAAGGAGTCTATATCTGATCCACTGCAGTGGGGTTGCGAGGAGTATATTTTTTGGTAATAATTTTGAAACATTTTTTGAATATCATTGGGGCTGTAGGAGATTTGACCGCCAGGTATCCTAATTTGGGTGGTTCTGGGTTGGGAGAATTTATTGTTTAGTCTTTTAGCCAAAAGGGAGTCAGGTTTGTTTGCCTTCCAGTAATAGAGGTGCTTCATTTTTCTCATAGCCCGTTCAGTTTGATGGGACAAAATAGCGTCCAGCTCAAGCCTAGTCTGGTCAATTAATTTACGCCCCTGAAGAGAGGGACGCTGTTGGTTTTTCTCCTCTAACCTCTTTAATGAGGTTGAAAGCTCTGTCTCCTTCTGCCTAAGAAGTTTCTTATGTATAGAGGACAGCTTAATGCAAGTTCCTCTAACAAAAGAATTATGGGCAGCCCAAAGCCATCCAGTCCCAGTTTCGGGGGAGTCATTAGTCTCGAAAAACAGCTGTATGTCCTTGGATATGGAATCCATATTACTCGGGTTAGACAGTAGGAATTCGTTCAGAACCCATTTATAGGGAAGTCGAGGGTTAGGACCCAGATCCAGCTCAACAAGTACCAGAGCATGGTCTGACCAGGGGCAAGGGACTATCTCAGAATTTATGGTAGAGTCATACAATGAGGAAGTGATAAGAAGAGCGTCAATCCTAGAGTATGTCAGGTGAGTCTGGGAGTAGAATGTGTACTCTCTCTTGTCTGGGTGCTTACCCCGCCAAGCATCAACTAACCCCAAGCCGTTTAGTAAGGACTTAATCTGGTTAGTCTTGTTGGGGAATCTGTTGGTCGGTTTTCCAGATCTGTCAAGGGTCGAGTCTAAGGTCAGGTTAAGGTCCCCCCAATTATCAATTTCCCCAAATCCTGAGCCTCTAGTTTTTTCAACAGGTCTATGAGAACAGAGTAGGGAGAGTTCGTAGGAGAATACAGAGATAGCAGCGTCATTCTTTCCCCTCTTATAGTCCCAGTTGCCATAACGTAATTGCCATCCCCGTCTACCCGAGTGGATTCTACCTGGAAGGGAAAGGTCCTATGCAGTAAAATTGCACAACCAGCTCTCTTAGTGGGGAGAGAGGCCAGATAATAGGTAGGGTAATCCTTATGTAGGAATTTAGGTTTGTTGCCAAGGGAAAAATGGGTCTCCTGCATGAAAATGACCGAGGGAGTATATTTTTTGTAGAATGCAAAGGCCTTCCTCCTTTTAAGGGGGAATTAAAGCCCTTCACAATATGGGTCACTATGGTGTATTTAGAAGTAGCCATAGAAAGTCGGGAGTGTAGGTGTATGCAACCTTACCTAATAGCTGAGCACGTGAATGACGAGGAGTGGAGGAGCTCGGAGAGCAGACAGAAGTCCCAGCGGGTATGCTGTTGGCGGCGGAGAAATCTCTCTTTTATCAAGAGGGCTGAGAGCAATGAAAAGGGAGAAAGGCAGTTTAATATCGGAGAGGTAGATTAATCTGGGATAAAGCAAACAAGCCAATAATAGAACAGAAACAAGAAACACAAAAATAAGAAAAATAAAAAAAACAGAGCAGTAAAACAGCAAGTTTACAGTACGACTAAACTTCAAGCTGCAATTTCAAGAATATAGCAGGATAAGTATAAAACAGTCGACTACAAATGACCCTTCTATCTCTATTTATAGTAAATAAAGTAAAAGACAAATCCACGTAATGTGGGAAACTAGTCTGGCAAACTATAATAATTCTAAATGGCAATAGTACGAACTATTCTATCAACATTCTATCTGGATTATAAACAACGAAAAGTGAACATCAAATACTCAGCAAAATATTATCAAAGTCCAGCTAGGTAGGAGGCCTCTCAGGTTGCGGGCCCAACTTTGAAGTGGCCGAGAGTCCAGAGTCTGCTGAGGATACCAAGCGCTTGTCTTGCAGATCGCCTATATAGTCCCGGAAGCCGCTGGGCCCCTCCAGGATAGGGACTTGTTTGCCATGAACTTGTGCTGGCTTTGGGGTCTGCTGCCTCTTAGGGATAAGCGAAACAAGGTGCTCTTGGTTTGCTGCTGTCGTGGGCTCCGGGCATAGCTGTAATCTCTGCAATACATCTAGGCAGTCTTCCAGGAAGCGGGTGGTATAAGTCTTGCCATGATAAGTGAAAGTCAGAGCAAACGGAAAGTTCCAACGGTACTGGATCCTGTGCTGAAGAAGAATGGCAACAGCCGGTTTCATAAGTCTCCGCTTATGCAGGGTATCCGGGCAGAGGTCCGCATAAAACTGCAGGGTTGAGTCGTCCGGCCCCTTGATAGTATGCAGCTTCCTGGTGGCCGATAGTAGAAGATCTCTGGCCTGCTGCCTTAAAAATCTAACAATAACATCCTTGGGAGCCTCCAAGCTTCTCATACCTCCCAAGGCTCTATGGGCCCGCTCAATCTCCCACACACTTTCGGGCTGATTAGGGAGGATTATGGGGATTGTATCCCTCAGGTAGCCAGACAGCTCCTGTATCGCTCTCGGTATACCACGGATGCGTACATTGTGTCGGCGGGACCGGTTCTCCAGATCCTCTATCTTATCCGTGAGGTCAGAGATATGAATGGAGTTTTGAGCAATAGAGGATCTGTCTCTTTCTTGCGCCTCGGCCATCCGATCCGATGTGTCCTCCAGTATTTGAGTGCGTTGCCCCAGGTCCTTCAAGTCTTGTCTTAGAGGATCAATAGCTTTTGCCAGGAGCCTCTCAATAGTAGCCACTGACCTGGCCGAGAGGTCCATATATTGGCTAGGAGCGTCAGGAGTACCTTCCCTGTCCGAGCCATCCGAGTGTTCTGAGGCGGATTCCGCAGGGGGGGAGCATCTGGCAGATTTAGATGTAAAGTGCTCCCTTATGCCCTTCGCTGAAGCAGTTCTTTTGGGTTTCGGCATTTTGGAATACGGGCCGTAGGAGTCAGCAAAAGGTCTGTTATGGAATCAGCCAGGTATAGAATAGGGGGAAGCTATGCCCCAAGTGGTCTGAGTGAAAGTCCGCTGGCCCAAGTAGTAGAGTTTGTCCAGATTATAAAGTTGAGTTGAGGTAGGTGATAGCTGTGCTGCCAGGCCAATTTCCCATTCGTCTCTTTATTCCATAATTAGAGTGTAGTCCCCAGCCGGGGCTCTGGAAAAGCCTTTGGAAATCCGGCCAAACAGAGAATAGTCCTTTGGTAGACGGGTGGCACAAAAAGTTGTACCCTCTTCGGGTAGTCTGTCTGCCTTTGTTGACGGGAGCCTGTTAAGTAGAACTCAGCCTTAGAATAGATCAGTACAAACACTAAGCAGCAATGAATGGCAGGGAGACTTCCACTCTCGCATTATTCGCATAAGGCCAATGATAATCTGCAGTATTGTAAACGTCCACAGGGTGGCAGCAGATGCGCTGATGTTGTAAGAAATTAACACAGTCCATGCAACTGGCAGTGAAAGCACAGGTCTCAAATATAGGTAGACACAATATCTTTGTTTGATGCACAAATGTTCCATAAAAAGTGCCTAAAGATAGCGACAGTTTCTGAGACCAGGTACACCCACAATGCTCCCAAATATTATGCAATTCAGTCTCTGGCAATGCTGCGAGATAAGTCTCTATATCAAGAGCTCAGTCCTGAGAGGGTAGCTTAAAGAGTTGATTCACACCGCCTTAACCCCAGATCTCAGAATTGTGTGGGGAAATGACAATAAATAGAGCATTGTGTGCCTTGCAAGCTGGGGAGAATTCAAGCAGCTTCCTCCTCCTACCCCACCAAGTCTCTTTGATAGCAGCCACAGTGCCTTATATGTGGGGAGAGTGCTAAACACCCACTATTAGCTTTGGGTGCACTGCTCCCTCATTTGGGGATATCTGACACTCTCCTGGGGCCCCCCTGGGGAGTCACAGCCCTCTGGGGAAGATCCCCCCTACCTGCAGCCGCCGGGTGGGTGCACAAGATGGCGGCCTCGCAAGATGGCGGCCGCGTTTCGCGGGCTTTCTGCCCCGTCTTCAGGGACCCCAATCTGGCCAGAGGGGTCACCCTGGGATCCCGGCCGGATCCAGCCGCCACCGGGATCTGCTCCAGCACGAGCCCAGGAGCTGGGAAATAGAGCCCCAAAGTCCTCTGGGGCCTCAGGCGTCGTCCCGCAACCGGTGGCCTCCCGTGCTGCTGGGCCCACAAATAAGCTCCACGTCGCTCCCCAGGGGATGGGGGCAACCTCCAGTGGTGCCCCTGATGGCAGGCAGGGCACAAGAAGCCGCTCCAGGGCAGAATAACAGGCCCTATTTGGAGCTCAATACGGAGCTCAGACAAACACGTCTGACTTCCTCAGACGCCAGCTCCGCCCCCTATTTTAAGGTTTTAAGGGTCCGGTTGGGGCCTATATGGTCCCACTTGGTGTAATGTGTTTTTTAAAGGTCCGGTTGAAGCCTATATAGTCCTGCTTGGTATTTTAAGGTTTTAAAGGTCCAGTTGGGGCCTATATGGTCCCGCTTGGTGTAATGTAGGTTTTTAAGGTCCGGTTGGGATATATATGGTCCCGCTTGGTGTAAAGTGTGTTTTTAAGGTCCGGTTGGGGCCTATATGGTCCCGCTTGGTGTAATGTGGGTTTATAAGGGCCTATATAGTCCTGCGTCCCGCTTGGTATTTTAAGTTTTTTTTGGTACTGTTTTGGCCTATATAGTCCCACTTGGTATTTTATGGTTTTAAAGGTCTGGTTGGGGCCTATATGGTCCCAGTTAGTGTAATGTGGGTTTTTAAGGGCCTGGTTTAGCCCTATATAGTAACACTTTGTATTTTAAGGTTTTAAAGGTCCGGTTGGGGGGTATTTTGTCCCACTTTGTGTAATGTGTGTTTTAATGTCCAGTTGGGGCCTATATGGTCCCCCTTGGTGTAATGTGTGTTTTTAAGGTTCGGTTGGGGCCTATATGGTCCCTCTTGCTGTAATGTGGGTTTTTAAGGTCCAATTTTGGCCTATATATTCCTGCTTGATATTTTAAGGTTTTTTAGTTACGGTTTGGGCCTATGGGGTATTGTAATTTTAAGGGTCCCGCTTGGTGTAATGTGGGTTTTTAAGGTCCAGTTGTGGCCTATATGGTCCGCTTGGTGTAATGCTTTTTTTTAGGTCTGGTTGGGGCCTATATGTTCCCGCTTGGTGTAATGTGGGTTTTTAAGGGCCTGGTTTCGGCCTATATAGTCCCACTTGGTATTTTAAGGTTTTAAAGGTCCGGTTGTGGTCTATATAGTCTCGCTTAGTATTTTAAGGTTTTTTAGGTTTTGCCCTATACAGTACGGTTTGGTATTTTAAGGTTTTAAAGGTCCGGTTGGGGCCTATTTGGTCCCGCTTGGTGTAATGTGTGTTTATAAGGTCCGGCTGGGGGCCTATTCAGACCCGCTTTGTATTTTAAGTTTTTTTAAGTACGGTTTGGGCCTATATGGTCTTGTTATTTTAAGGTTTTAAGGGTCCGGTTGGGGCCTATATGGTCCCTCTTGGTGTAACATGGGTTTCTAAGGTCCGATTGGGGCCTATGTAGTCCCGCTTGGAGTAATGTGAGTTTTTAAGGCCTGGTTGGGGCCTATATGGTCCCGCTTGGCGTAATGTGGGTTTATAAGGTCCGGTTGGGGCCTATATAGTCCCGCGTTCTGCTTGGTATTTTAAGTTTCTTTTAGGCACGGTTTTGGCCTATATATTCCCGCTTGGTATTTTAAATATTTTTAGGTACAGTTTTGGCCTATATAGTAGCGCTTGGTATGTTAAGGTTTTAAAGGTCCAGTTGGGGCCTATATAGTCCCTCTTGGTGTAATGTTTGTTTTTGAGGTCCGGTTGGGGCCGATATGGTCCCTCTTGGTGTAATGTGGGTTATTAAGGTCCGGTTGGGGCCTATATAGTCCCGCTTGATATGTCAAGGCTTTTTTAGGTACGGTTTTGCCCTATATAGTCCCTTTTGATATTTTAAGGTTTTTTTGTTACGTTTTGGGGCTATATGGTCTTGTTATTTTAAGGGTCGCGCTTGGTGTAATGTGGGTTTTTAAGGTCCGGTTGGGGCCTGTATGGCCCCACTTGGTGTAATGTCAGTTTTTAAGGTCCGGTTGGGGCCTATATGGTCCCGCTTGGTGTAATGTGGGTTTTTAAGGTCCGGTTTGGGCCTATATAGTCCAGCTTGGTATTTTAAGGTTTTAAAGATCCGGTTGGGGCCTATATAGTCCCGCTTGGTGTAATGTGGGCTTATAAGGTCAGGTTGGGGCCTATATAGTCCCGGGTCCCGCTTCGTATGTTAAGGTTTTTTAGGTACTGTTTCGCCTATATAGTCCCACTTGGTATTTTAAGGTTTTAAAGGTCCGGTTGGGGCCTATATGGTCCCGCTTGGTGTAATGTGGGTTTTTAAGGTCCGGTCGGTTCCTATATAGTCTTGCTTGGTATTTTCAGGTTTTTTTAGGTACGGTTTTGGCCTATATAGTCCCACTTGGTATTTTAAGGTTTTGAAGGTCCGGTTGGGGCCTATATGGTCCCGCTTGGTGTAATGTGGCTTTTTAAGGTCCCATTGGGTCCTATATGGTTCCGCTTGTTGTAATGTGGGTTTTTAAATTCCGTTTTGGTCATACATAGTCCAGTTTGGTATTTTAAGGTTTTGAAGATCCGGGTGGCACCTATATGGTTCCGTTTGGTGTAATGTGTATTTTAAAGGTCCGGTTGGGACCTATATATTCTTGGTATTTTAATTTTTTTTAGGTACGGTTTTGGCCTATATAGTCCCACTTGGTATTTTAAGGTTTTAAAGGTCCGGTTGGCGCCTATATGGTCCCGCTTGGTGTAATGTGGGTTTTTCAGGTTCGGTTGGGGCCTATATCGTCCCGCTTGGTGTAATGTGGGTTTTTAAGGTCCGTTTGGGCCTATATAGTCCAGCTTGGTATTTTAAGGTTTTAAAGATCCACTTGGGGCCTATATAGTCCCGCTTGGTCTTTTAAGGTTTTTTTTAGGCACGGGTTTGGCCTATATGGTCCAGCTTGGTATTTTAAGGTTTTAAACGTCTAGTTGCGGCATATATGGTCCTGCTTGGTGTAATGTGGGTTTTTAAGGTCCGGTTGGGACCTATATGGTCCCACTTTGTATTTTAAGGTTTTAAAGGTCCGGTTGGGGCCTATATGGTCCCGCTTGGTGTAATATGGGCTTTAAAGGTCCGGTTGGGGCCTAAATGGTCCCGCTTGGTGTAATGTGGGTTTTAAGGGTCCGGTTGAGGCTTATTTTAAGTGTCTTTAGGTATGTTTTTTTAGGTACGGTTTGGGCCTATGTAGTCCTGATTGTTGTAATGTGGGTTTTTAAGGTCTGGTTGTGGCATATATAGTCCAGCTCGACATACTATAGTCTTGCTTGGTTTCATAAGTGTTTGGTTAGTGCGGTTGGGGTCTTGCACTCTCTTATTTGTTTACTTGTTTTTTATCACGCCCTACGGCTGCAGACTGTTTTGGCTACGACACTTGCAGAAGAGAAATGTTATTATTTGCCGGAATCCCAAGATTCTAGAATCTTTGAACAGTATTAAAAAATCAGTAGGTGGAGTCTATTTCATTGGGCGGGCATGTAAAGGGTCATTGAGCTGGGCATATAAAGATCAATATGACAACAGGGGAGGAGTTTTTTTTAAATGGGTGGGGCCTGTGTAAGAGGAGGAGCCACGTCTTGCTCTGGCGCCCCTCCAACTTGAAAGTTCACCAGGCGCCACTGATCTAGGTCTGAGTATTGAATACTCCTGCACTAACTTAATATATACTATTTTTCTAGCTCCTGATTCTGACCCATCTTTTCCATACATAGAATACAACATGAAGAGGCTCAGTGAAGGTGGCAGTGAAGGTGTGCAAGTGTCTGATTGGGTCACACAGCTCATAGAAGGACAGACACTCGGCCTCATAGTCCAGGGATATTCTGTATCTTTGACAATGGGGGATAATGGGATTTGTACAGAGATATGTGTCACTTAAAGATCTTTATTATACCAGGAATCACACAAACACCAGGACTTGCTATTAATTCCAATCCTGGACTGACGTCCTCTCCTCTCTATACTGGGATATCACATCCCTACACTCCAGTCTCCTGACTCCTTCCCAGTAATGTCGTCCTGAGGAAAAGCTCCTGGTGCTTAAAACCTGAGGACACTGAAATCTCTCTGGTGTTTCTGGTCTCTGTTGGTTTTTTTCTGCTCTAGATACAGTTTTCAAGTCTACTGATATAGTTATATTATTATACTCCAACAATAATACAGTGAACATTTTGATGCATTGCCACATAGGAGATTATTGAGCAAACTAAGACTTGGAAGTGGGACTGGAAAGTAGTGCCTCCATTTTCGCTGATGACACAAAGTTGTGCAAGGTAATTAAATCAGATAATGATGTGCTTTCCCTCCAAAGGGATTTACATAAAATAGAGAAATGGGCAATTAAATGGCAGATGAGATATAATACGAATAAATATAAATTTATGCATCTGGGAAGGACAAATAGCCATGCAATTTATCATCTTAATGGAGCAAATCTAGGTGTATGACATATTGAAAGGGATTTGGGAGTGCTTGTGGACCACCTAGGTAACAGCGCTCAAAGCCAAGCAGCAGCTGCAAAGGCAAATAAAATATTAGCATGTATTAAGAGGGGTATAGAAGCAAGGGAGGCAAATATAATTCTGCCACTATACAAATCCCTAGTACGCCCTCATTTGGAATATGGAGTACAATTTTGGGCACCACCTCATAAAAAGGACATTTTAGAGCTGGAGGAACAGAGAAGGGCAACAAAACTAATAAAGGGAATGGAGGGGCTAAGTTATGAAGAAAAACTAACCACATTAAACTTATTTTCTCTAGAAAAGAGGTGTCTAAGAGGAGATATGATTACCTTATATAAATACATCCAGGGTCAGTATAAAGATTTGTCAAAGGGAGCTTTTTGTGCCAAGAGGCTTTCAACTGACAAGAGGACATCCCTTGAGGTTAGAAGTAAAAAGATTCCACCTTAAAGAAAGAAAAGGGTTCTTCACAGTAAGGGGGTTTAATCTGTGGAGTTCTCTACCAGAGGAGGTGGTGACAGCCGATTCAATAGATAGTTTTAAAAAGGGATTGGATATATTTTTAAATAAAAAAGGCATTCAGGACTATCCTGGATAATTAGAGAGATGTATTGATCCAGGGAGGGATCCGATCGCCAGTATCTATTAAGACAATTGGCAAAGTTTCACTTTAGGTTTTTTTCTGTTTGCTTCCTCTGGATCAATTAACAACTAATCCACATATTGCAGATCAGAGGAGATCTTAAAAGGTTGAACTTGATGGGCTAAAAGTATTTTTTCAACCATAATTACTATGTAAATACCTCCAGCCTCCAGCAAAGCAGAAATAAAAATTCCAGAGACAAGAAAAACAGCTGGATTTAGGTGAGCGATGAGCCGGCAGATTTATTACATTCAGCATGAAAAGTGTTAACAAATAAACCATTAGTCTTATGTATTTATATGTATTTATCATTTAAAATCATAGGAAGAAAGACAGGAGTCACTGCACAGAAGAAAAGAAAGGTAATAAAGCAGCCGGTCTATGTTATTACAGAACAGAAACTTACCAAGTCATTTATATCAGTCAGATATCTAGTGTAAGAGAGTAATATGTATACATTGTGTTGTACATGAGTACTCTGGTAACAAAGGGGTTAACTTTATTAGTATATGAGAAGTGCAAAAATATTGCTCATCTCTCGAACGCTTATCGCTGTAATTATGAATACGTTTGTCCAATAAAAATGGTATCACTATATACTGCAATACTCTGATTATTTATCTAGATTACTGGACACTCATGGCTACCTCTGTCTTCATAACTATGTACTATATATAATATATACCATTTCTCAGGATCCCCCGTGCTGGCCAGTGATCAGTATTTCTAGCTCCTGATTCTGATCCAGCCGCCCCTCCATACCCAGAATGCAACATGAAGAGGCTCAGTGAAGGCGGCAGTGAAGGTGTGTAAGTGTCTGATCGGGTCACACAGCTGATAAAAGGACAGACGCCCGGCCTCATAGTCCAGGAATATTCTGTATCTGTTACAGGAATAAATGGAATATAATGGGGTTTGTACTGAGTTATGTATCACTATAAGATCTTTAGTATAGCCGGAAAGACACAAACACCAGGACTTCTTATTATATCCAATCCAGGACTGACGTCCTCTCCTCTCTATACTGGGATAGCACATCCCGACCCTCCAGTCTCCTGACTCACTGGTCTCCACTTCCCAGTAATGTCGTCCTGAGGAAAAGCTCCTGGTGCTTAAAACCTGATAATCATTTATAAATCTCTCTGGTGTTTCTGGTCTCTGTTGGTTTATTCCTGACCAGGATACAGTTTTCAAGTCTTCTGATACAGTTATATTATTACCGGCTGTGTTTACATCCAGTAATATGTCTGAAGCCTCCTGCACATTGATCACACTCTTTACTTTTATATCAATCACAATATCATATAATCCTCTGTATAAGGTCTCTGAGATCAGACCCTCATCCAAACCCCCTCCAGCAGGGACCTTTGTATCATCTCTCTGGGTGTCCTCATTATCTCCCTTCTCTGCACTGTGTGATTCCTTCTCTTGTAGGACAGATAATGGATCAGTCATGGTGCTCAGCTTCTCAATGTGACTCATCTTCCTGGACAGCTCGTCCTTCTCTATTTCCAGCTGCTGGATCAGATCAGAGACTTGAAGTAAAAGCTTCTCCTCCTGTCGGGTGACCTCACTCAGGACTCTCTTCTCTAGGACTTCCAGCTGTTCCCTGATGTCTCTAATCAGGGCAGTGACTGTCTCTGTTACATCAGCTGCTCTCTCTTGCACTTCTCTCCTGTGCTCCTGCAGTCTCTGGACTCTTCTCTCAATCTCCTTTCTCTTTGAGGTCAGTTTCTCCAGAACATCTCTCAGTTTCTTTTTCTTCTTCTCAGAGGCCTCATTCAGCAGCTCCACCTGGTGACCCCTGTGGTCTCCGGCCAGGGAGCAAGACACACAGATACAGAACGCGTCCTCAGAGCAGTAATATTCCAGGGGCTTCTTGTGGATGGAGCATTTTCTATCACCCCAGGAAGTGGTGGGCTCAGATAAGACGTGTTCTGGTGACTTGCTGTGTATCCTCACATGGTTATCACACAGAGAAGCCTCACACATCAGACATGATTTAGCAGCAGGTACAGGAGAGTGGATACAGTAAGTACAGTAGATCCCGGTCTCATTCCTTTCTGGCTCAGTATGATGAAAACTATGAGCTATGTTCCGCAGCTTTAGATTTATTTTCAGTTCAGGTGTCCTTTTAAACCTTTGTCTACACTCAGGACAAGTAGAGTCTCCGTTATCCTGGTTGTCCCACGTTTTCTGAATACAGACCAGGCAGTATGTATGTCCACAGGGCAGAGCCACAGGATCTGTATATATGTTAGTGCAGATGGAGCAGTTTAGCTCCTCTCTCAGATCCGACGCCATACTTGAACACAGTGAAGGGAAACTAAATGTAAACTCTCTTATACACCAGAGGATGTGGTGTTTACTGTGGGGACTTTAGACTAATAACTGATAATTTCCAAGCTTAAGTATGCAATATAATAGATAAGATCTTCCCTCTTACTTTTGCCCTAATGTAAAAATATAGATTTTTCCACATTTTTCAGGCTCAACACTCATCACGTTTGCCAAGACAAACTTAAAGTGAATCCCCTCGCTCCATCCAGTAGAGTCTGGTGTGGGAATTCCTACTATTGACTAGAGCTATGTTCTCTCTATACTCCCCCCCCCCCCCCCCCCCCCAACACCTTTCTTTTTTTTAATAATATTTTATTACATTTTCAACATAAAAAAACATACGTTCCATGATTTGTTTACAACTTATTGTCACAATAATCAATAAATACATGCATTCTGTACAAAAGACAAAAAAAAGATAATTCTAAATATTCCAACATATTCTCTTACTTTATGAGATCAAAATAATAGAGGAGATTACTTAAACATAATCCTTCATATAATTGTCCCAGTGACCAATTAATCTTGGATCTTTTTCCATAGCCACCATAAGCAAACCAATTATTTTCTTGAAATAATATTAACTACTTCCTGCCAGCAAAGGGACGTGGACACTTTTCCAAGATTTCACTAAAATCCATTTTATCACCAATAAAATATGACCTATCACATATTTACAGTGTGAGAACAAAACATTCAACTCCAAATGGAGTATAGCAGACTCCAAATTGATCTAAAAAACCTTAACCAGATAATGTGGATATCTGGTTCCCACACTGCGACCAGAAAGGCTGGACTCGTTCACACCACCACCACATGTTGGGAAGGGTACCGGATTTTCGACATCCCCTCCAACACATATGCTCTGTAGAGGAGTCAAACCTGTTAATGTCTGCCGGGACCAAATACCATCTTTTTATAGTTTAAAAAAATAGTTCATTATAACAAGAATTTAAGGATGATTTTTTTACCAAACAAAAGGCACTGTACCACACATCAGTTGACCATATCTTATTCAACTCTCTTTCACAAATCCTGATCCTAAAAGATTTTTCAGAGATCTAATCAAATTTTGACATTTAGAAATCAGGCAGGATTTATTATCAGAAATTATCAATTTCTCAAATGGGGTCTTTTCATTCATCCCGTCTAACCTAAATGTTTTAAAAAAAAGTTTAATGTTAAATATTGCAACCAAGTAATTCCCTTCAAATGGAATCTCTTATATAATTTCTCTAGTATACAAAGAGAGCCATTCTCATAGAAATCTCCCACTGTTATTATACCTCCTCCAACAAAGTTTATCAAAACCTTTGTGTATATAATTTAACACCTTGATTGGAGCACCCAAAGTGGGAAACAAGGAAAGTTTCTTTAAAGCTTTATTTTTAAACCAAAATCTAATTAAGGATCTAATTCCTTTCGAAAGATTTTTTAATCGTGATAATTTTAGCTGTGGAAGCCAAAAAATTAGATGAACAGAGATTGGTGCTAGCAGATCTTTTTTATCCTGATAAAGGTAATTATTGATCAATTTCTGTAAAATACTTAGAATGTTCTTATGTGCTACTTTTGGGACACATCCAAAAATATAGGTTATTTTAGGATCAATCGACATCTTCACCGCCGCTATTCTGGCCATCCATGTCAAATTTAATTTGACATGGATTTCGTTTTTTCCAATCTAGAAGAGTAGTCCTTATTTGTTTAATGATAATATTAAGATTCTCAAATAGTAAATAATCTAATTGAACAGAAAATCTTACACCAAAGTGAGTAATAAATCTAGTACTCCAGTTTGTCCGTTTTCATGTTATTTATTTTAAAGTATGAAAGGTTTCCGAATTCACCAGAATTTTTGGAACATGATTCAAAGATATTTCTGGATCTGTCAGCGTCAGAATAATATCATCTGCAAACAGTTGAATCTTATATTTAGAATTGCTAATTTAATTCCTTTTATCTTTAAAGAAGCTCTAATTAATTGAGCTAAAGGCTCTATAAATAACACAAATAAAAGTAGGGACAAAGGGCAGCCTTGGCTTGTACCATTAGTTATACGAAACTTCTCAGTCTCAAAGCCATAACCTGAAATAAATGTTGTAGGGTTATCATATAGAGCTCCTACAGCCTTTGAACCAAACAAAAAAATTCTAAGTACTGCGTTTAAAAATTCCTAGTTGACCCTATCAAATACTTTTTCAGCATTTAGAGACAGAGCCAGCATGGGAATTCTTGTACTTTTAGCATAAGACATGATGTTTAAATGGTGTCTCGTGTTGTCTGATGCCTGTCTGTTGGTAACACAACCTGTCAAAATGTTTATTCTTTGTTTTAACTTTCTAGAGTTTATTCGCTAAGAACTTTCCTGACTTATTCCCCATAAAGTATTGATTCTACTGAGCTCATTACAGCAACTTATCATCTTGTGCTTGGAGAATTTTTTAATTGGAAGATTTATTCCATTTATCTGGGTGGCCGTACTTTTATTCGGTGCTGTTTTGTTAAGACTTTGCAGTTTATCGAATTCTATGTATACATTCCTTACAGGTTGACGATTTTAATATCTGCCATTTTAGCGATTAAAATCCTCCTTATTTGTTTTGTGAGAGCACCATAATAGCAAAGGTGAAGAAACAGATTCTGCATTTTCTAAAAAATATATTTTAATTTCTTCTCTCAATTTTTTCATTTTTCTTTCTGGTCCTTCAATAAATATGAGTCAAACTTCCAAGAGTTCCTCTTTCTTGTAATCTCTGAAAGATAGACTAATCATAGAGTGATCAGACAAAGGAATATGTTCTATATTAGCAGAATAAGTATTATTAAGACTTTGAGAATTAATAAAAAAATAACGAATCATGTCTTTTAGAAAAAAAAAGGATTAAACATTCTCCATACATCAACAAGTTCATACTCTATGATTTCTTTACTAAATTTCTAAGATAAGAGATCCATGGCTATGTCAGATTTTATTTTTGTTAGAGAGGACCTATCTTTAGATGGATCTAATATCATATTATTCTTTTTTTTCTGTGCATAGATATTAATTATTGTTTTTTTTTTCTGTGCATAGAAATTAACAATAGTTATAGGAAGATTAATTTATTTTACCCACCCAAATAATAAATCTTCCCTCAGTATCTATCATTTTATATTCTTCCTGTAAAATATTTTTTTTATTAAAGATGATTGAAACCCCTCTGGATTTATCTTTATAAGTTGAGGGCACCACGACTTCAGAGCGCCTGACCAAAGCGCAGTGACCAATGTGCGCTGACGCATGCACGTACACACCACAGCACGCCCGTGAGTAGCGTTTCCCGACATCTGCACTTGGCATCTATGAGTGGGCTTGGGACAGGGTCTTTCCTTCTCCTCTCTGTGCCCCCTTGCTCAACTCTGTGCCCTCCTCCTCTCTATGCTCCCACCCCTCTCTGTGCCCCCTATTCACCTCTCTGTGCCCCTACAACTCTCTGTGCCCCATCTCAGATCTTAGAGACACAGGCAGATATGACAAATCGCTAACAGACTTTAGTGGAGGGGGCACAGAGAGGGGTAGGGGCACAGAAAGGTGAATGGGGGGCACAGAGAGGACTATGGGGGCACAGAGTGAAGTGGGAGCATAGAGAGAAGGAGGGCACAGAGTTGAGGGGGGCACAGAAAGGAGAAGGGGAGACCCTGTCCCAAGCCCACTCAAAGATGCCAAGTGCAGATGTAGGGAAGTGCAACTCACGGGCACGCTGGTGTGTGTGCGCTCATGCGTCATCGCGCAGTGGTCAGCGCGCATTGCTGAGGCGCTCTGAAGTTGTGCCACCCATTATCTATTATTTTAGATTCTTCCTGTAAAAGCAATTTTTATTAAAGATGATTGAAACCCCTCTGGATTTATTTTTATAAGTTTAGTCTATGGAATCTGTAATTTATTTTTTAAATAATTGGACTGCTCCTTTTTTCCAGTGTGTTTCTTGTAAACATATTATATCAGGAATAATTTTAAGAAACTTTGTCATGGCTATTTTCCTTTTTTGAGGGATATTTAAACCTTGAACATTCACAGAAATTATTTTAAACACCATTAATTCATAACATTTTCTGGAGGTATCTAACTCTCTCATGATAATAATAATAATAACTCTCTAATTCGACATTTATAGTGTTTGTATCTTATACACTCCCCCTCAGAATGGTCATATCACTCATAGATAGTATCAAATCCTTCTCTAACTTTTTTTAAACTTCTTTGTTTTATAACTTTGTCTTCTGAACATGCAAACATCCTACCATTCATACTCCTTCTTATTGGGACATTTCCCTTATCTATCCTACCTCTTGAGGCGGACATGTTGACAAAAACAAAATGACAGGCCTTTTTACTAGGAAAACTCCTACTGAGGAAATAACATACAGATTGAGCCCATTAATATATATACAATATTTCAATATATTTTCATCCATAATGTATTTATTTTATAACACTCCCACATCCAAACATCGTTAACATATACTTCTTTAGTTCTTTTATAGTTACTCCTAAATCACATATATAGTTGTGAGCATGCAAGCTGTTGCTAACGCGGGCTCGCATAGCAAGCCCGCGGCCCTCGCGAAGTAAGCGACTGCGGCCCTCGCAAAAAATACGTGACGCGCTACGATCCATTCCGAACACGCAAAAAATGTCTGAAACCGGTGCACATGAAAACATGAGAAACACAATAAATAAACACAACAAACACATAAAAAGCTTACCTACAGCAATGGGGGGCATCCAGCACCTCGAAAATTGAAATTACATGTCCATTTAAGTCCAAAAAACGGAGTTTAAAAAGCCGAAAATCACATAAGCGAGAGAAAAAATGTCCGCCGAAAAAAAAAAGAAAACGAGGCTACAGACGCAACAATACTACAGTGACTCGCAAAACAGAAACAACGCTGCAGTCAACTTTACGAGGTACGTAACACATACTATGCGGCACGTACCACACTGATATTAACCACCATTTTACAGAAAAATGACAACTACTACTACGCATAAAATGGCGGCTGGAACGTAAATTGTACGCTGGAACGCAAATAGCGCATGCGTATTGCGTTGTGACGGTTTCCGGCACCTCAAAGTTTATAAATACTGCCTACTTTCCAGAAATTTCTACATTTCTCCTCAGGTGATGAACGGAGTGACTGGATAGTTAACTGCTGCTGTTACTTGAGAAGAGAATTATTTCCTAATTTCCTACTTTACACTGTGCAAATTACAACTGAGAGGTAAGCTATAATATATTAAATTTTATCACCAAGACAGCAAAGAAAAAAAAAAAAAGGCAAACTTTAACTATGAAAATGTGATTCATGTATAGTGACATGTGACACGCACATATATGTGTATAGGCCCTACAACAAACTAATGTTAACTCAAACTAATGAAACAAGTATATTCAAATGACATTAATTTACCGCAACTCATAGCAAAAAATAATATGACACTAATACATATGTAACCTGAAGCTGAATATTTTCCCTTTTTTCACATTCAAACAGACTCTACATCAACAGCGTCACTCAAGAATTTGCACCGTGGACTGTCAAAGAGAATCACTTTTGAAGAACAGAAAGAAAGAAGAAGAGGTAAGATAGAAAAATACATTACAAGAAGACTGGCGGATTGAGATTGGCAGGAGGGGACCCTCTGTCATTCGAACAAGAACAACACTTCAATCAAGGTATAGTATAACAAGAAAAAAAGAAATATATATGTTTAATGGCCGCCAATATGAAAATTAAAAGTAAAAAAAAAAAACAATACAAATTCAATAAAGACCAAAACAACACAGTTCAACAAACTTCACAAAGACCTATACAATTTACAAAGAAAGACAGTTTCACAGAAAAAAAAAAAGAGGTGGACACAAAACAGGATAGCATCTGAAACATTAGCAACATACATAAAACAAAAGTATTCCTCCTCTTTACTGTAGAATAACCTCCAACCATCACCCACAAGCCAAATGCAGCAACCAAAAAGTGGTGAACACAAAACAGGATAGAACAAAAAAGCGCAACATGATATAGAAAAGGCAACTAACATTCATTTTTACTGTCCAACAACATGTAATCCTCACAAAGAAGACTTATTAAGCAAATAAAGCATGCAAAATATTGTGGACACAAAACAGGATTGTACAAAAAATCACACAAACAGATGGAAAAGTAAATTAATATTCTTCTTTACTGTTTAACAACCTATAAGCCTTACAAACAAGCCTAAATAAGCATACCAAAAGTGTTGGACACAAAACAGGATAATGCTAAAAACATTGCGATCATATCCAATATGGGAAAAACATAAATAATTACAGTAAAAAAAAAGGATAACTGTAATATACAAATACAATTAAAGTGTTTTAAAGTGTTGCATAAAAACAGCATAGCAGAAAAATTCACCATAACAGATAGAGTAGACCAAAAAAATTAAATATGCTATTCATTACAAATACATTCAAATCAAATAACATTGCGGACCAAGAAATATTCTGCTTCAAATCACACTTCAAACAAGGTACAGTATAACAAGTAAAAAAAGAGAAAAATAAATAAACATGTTTGCTCTGCATCCATGTCAACCCAAAAAAAAGACATCACCAACAACAATAAGAACCACTAATTATAACCTTTCCCAAAATATTAGTGACACATTTGTCATTTACCTGTTATTTGTCTTTTACGGACAACAATGTTTAACAGTAAACCCAAACTTCAATCTAGCCCAAAAAAATAAGCAACATAAAACAGCATAGTCCAAAAAATAGTCAAAACACAGAGTAAATAACATTTTTCATTCTCAATTACCAGCCCCAATGTACAATATTAAGAATAAAACCTAACCACACACATAAAATAGAATACTAGAACAAATACTAAACCTAAAAAACAAAAATACAAACCTTTTCACAGCCCAAACATATAAGCCTTTAAGTGAAATACAAAAATACTATTACAACAATCCCCTGCAGGACAAATTGCAAAGACTAATTTTTGCCCTCTACTATGTCTATAAGCTAAAAGTACAACAAAAAAAAAGCAATTAACAAACAAAACAAAAAATCAATTTCAATTAACACTATACACCTACTACACTTAGAACAAGCTATAATGTAATTACCTTCATTGTGCTATGCATGTAAGACAACAATTACAACCTACGACAGAAAGTAAGAGCAAAAAAATAAAACACACTTATTTAACAATACAAAGAAAGTTCAGCTGCGATGAACTACAATCACATAGAAACAGACTGTTACAAATCAAATATTTAAAAAAAAAATTAACATCTCAAACTAAACTAATGATACATTATTTTATTTTACAGATTAACATGGCTGATAACGACAGCAAACAAGAAAAGATAAGACGTCAAGCTAGAGAACGACAACAAAGATGGGCCAACCAGCAGACACCGGAGCAGAAGGAAATTCAACGAGAAAAAGAACGCAAAAGAATTGCAAGCAAAAGACTATCACCTGAAAAAATTAAAGATATACCAAAAAAGCCACAAAAAAAACAAAGCATTTACAACCTGTTCCTGAAACATCACATGACATTTCAACTGATGAATTTAAATAATTGTGGGGACATGAATACTCAATGTCAGTTTTTTGAGGCTTATCATTTTAAACAGGAGAGACCCAGAGATGGCCAATTTATTAGTTGGTGTCAAAAAGGCAAGGTCAAACTTCCAGAAAGAAAACTATTTCCAATTTATTTACATAACATTATGACTGAACCTACTTTTCCAAACTACAAAAATTTTAAGACAAACATAAGATCCTACAATAGTGCCATATCCTTTGCATCTATGGGGGCAACGTAGCTGTTAATGTACCAGGACATGGTCCTTACTGTTTTAAAGTCCAAGGCCAAATTTACCATCGGACTTCCCATTTACATCCAGAGGAAGGAGAGCAAAGAAAATATGCTCAACTATATGTCCTAGATACAATGTCAGCTGTTGACCAATGTATGCAGCTGCAAGAAAATAAAAAATGCTTACCCAGTGTTTTTATAGAGCTAGATAACATTATGGCCAATAAACCCTACACTCAAGCTTATAAAAAATTGGCAAAAGTAGAAAATTAACAACTTTATGCAGAAATACATCAATTACCAATCCCAAAGGTCAATATGGTGCTTAAAAGAGACAGACATACTGATAAACGCTGTTTTAACTTGCCAACATCAAATGAGGTTGCAATAGTGTTTCAAAATGATGAAGGAGAACCACCATTTCAAAGAGACATTAGAATATATCCCAGAAATGAGGAGCAACCATTCATTAATATCAGTATCTGAAGTCCAAATTTAGATCCAATGACATACCATTTTTCCCACACGGAGAAGCAGGTTGGCAACCAAAATTAACCCTTCCCAGTTACCCAAATGCTAAAGCCAGAATACGAAATAATGTTTCTATGCTTGAATTTAAAGTAGCTCAAATTGCTATTCGAAATACATTTAATCCAATTTTATGTGGTGGAAAAAGAACACAACAATGGATTATTGATTCCTATTTGCAAGTTGAGGCCAATAATCTTAACTTCATAAAATATCAACAAGATAAACTATGTGTAGAACAATATTGTGGACTAATGGACTATGTTGCTGAGGTGGCTACAAGTAGAGACATGACAGCTGGCAAAGCCATCATTTTACCATCTTCTTTTCAAGGATCTCCTCAAAATATGAGAGAAAGCTACAATGATGCTATGGCTTTTGTCACCAAATTTGGAAAATTTGGTTTGAATTAAATTCTACAGATTCACAAGCAACACAATTCTTATATATTGAAATTCCATATCACTATTTTTTTGTGAATGGATTATGGAGACCTAGAAAAAGCAATAGAAATAAAATAATCCCAAGAATTTACAGTCAGTCCAAGAGATCTTGAATATTTCTGCTTACGACTATTACTTTTAAATGTTCCAGGAGCAAGTTTTGAACACTTAAGAACTGTTAATGACATAGTATATGAATCCTTCCATTTAGCTGCAAGACATAGAAACTTACTAGCTGATGATACAGAATGGGAAAGATGTCTTGAAGAAGCAGCACTATGTCAAATGCCACAGCAGATGAGGAAACAATTTGCATTTATTTGTATCTTCTCAAATGCTCCAAATGCATTAGCTTTGTGGGACACATTTAAAAGTAATATGGCTGAAGACTTTATGCAACTATACAATGAACCTATTGCACACTTAAAAGCATTAATGGAAATCCAAGAAGTATTTTTAACTCATGGATTAAGTTGTGCAAGTTTTAATTTGCCTGATCCAGGTCTTATAGATGACATAAACTTTGAAGACTATGACAACTTTAAATACGTTACAATTGCAAGCATTTAATGCCATTAAAAATGCAATAGATGATGACATGGTCAAAGAGCGTTATTTCTATCTTGATGGACCTGGCGGATCAGGAAAAACATATCTATATAATTTATTAATGAGTTTTGTACGAGCACAAGGTCAAATAGCACTGCCGTTTGCCACTACTGGAATTGCTGCACTTTTGTTAGGTGGAAGAACTGTACATAGTGACTTTAAACTGCCAGTGCCTATTTTAGAAACCTCTGTGTCAGATATTCGCATGACATCATTACAAGCAAAAAAATTGAAAAAAAAAATGAATTATAGTAGATGAGGCTACAATGATGTCATGCTATGCCCTCCAATGTATTGACCGTTTGCTTCGTGAAGTCATGGATAATACTTTTCCATTTGGTGGAAAGGTAATGTTGTTAGGTGGTGATTTTAGACAAACATTACCTGTCGTTGTACATGGAAATTGAACTGACATTATCGAAACCTGTATAAAGTCAAGCACACTATGGAAACATTTTACCCATCTTCAACTGCAACAAACTATGAGATCAGAAGGCCAAAATGATTTCAATGATTGGCTTATTAAAATTGGAGAAGGCAGAACAGAAAAAATACCAATTTTACCTGACGACACTGTGCACATCCCACCTAATATGATTTGTCACCAAGATCTTATATCGGCCATATTTGAAGGTACCATAAATAACCAGGAATATTCAGAGCTTGCCAACCAAGTCATCGTAACCTGTAAAAATAAGGATGAATTAATCCTCAATAATGAAATCTTTAAACAAATTAATGCACCCCAAAGAAATTATCACAGTGCTGATTCTGTACTTGCTGATGACAAAGTCAGGCAAACTTTTCCACTGAATTCATAAACTCATTAACTCCTTCTGGAATGCCACCACATATTTTGCAGCTAAAAAAAGGTGCAATTGTCATGGTATTGCGAAATATGAACCCCAAAAATGGCTTATGCAATGGCACAAGATTAATTGTTCAACAGTTAAAGGACCATTTCATGAAATTTTAACTGGTACCCATAAAGGAGAGAGAGTTTTCATACCAAGAATAGATTTAGCACCAAGTGAAAGTAGTCTCCCTTTTATACTTCAAAGAAGACAATTTCCCATCATTATGGCATTTGCCATGACCATTAATAAATCCCAAGGACAAACTTTCAAATCTGTGGGTATTTTCTTAGAACAACCAGTATTTGCACATGGCCAATTGTACGTTGCCTTATCACGGTGCAAAAATGTACAGGCTATTAAAGTTTACATTGAAAAGAATGAAAGTCAAGGTGATTTATTAGAAGATGGACGCATTTTTACTAAAGACATCGTCTACTATGAAGTACTGTAACTTTACATGAAACAAACAAAAGGCATGCAAAACCAATTTAAAACCAAACGCAAAATCCTAAAAAAGCACAATATAACCACTACATTTTGACAAAAAGTACACACAACTCCATTTCCTTCAAAAGGTCATTATTACGCTACAGAAATTAGTTTACAACAACAATATTTTCCTATTAAACTACATGAAATTGTCAAACACATACAAAACAGTGGTTACACATCGCGGAACAACTTTAAATTCTCGCGTTCTCTTTTTAGAGAACTACTTTTCCACAGACAAAACTCTATGTGCTATTTAAAACAATTACTACAGCAACAAACAAAGGTCAACCATTGAAAACTACAAATTAATAAAGAATTCAGTCATAGTTCATGGAAGTACTGTTTATGCATGATTAGCCTCACAAAACACTTGCTTTGCATTATTTTAACAAATTCTGTTCAAATGTTAATTAACTATGTTACTGTTTCTAATGTTACAAGTTTAAAAAAAATATAAGTTCCTTACTTAGACGCATAAGAAATTTAAAGTTTCCAAAAATATACTTTCAAGTTCCTTACTTACACATATTACAAAGTTCATGTTAACAGCACAACCACCTTTTGAGGTGGAATGTAAATGTTGTCTTTTATGTTAAACATTAATCCAGTGATTAATTCGATCGCCAGTTAATGGGATCAGGAAGGAATTTAAAAAAATTCTGCTTTGAGACAATTGGCTACGTTTCAAAGAGGTTTTTTACTGTTTGCCTTCCTCTGGATTCAATGTATATTTCAGTAAACAATTGTTCAGATAGAACTTGCATGTTAAAAAAACATTACCTCAAGTTTACAATACTGATTAATTTAAAGTTCAACTGTTCTTACATTCAAATGTTAATACTTTTAGTATAAAACTCTTTAATAGTGATGTCGCAAACATAAAATTTTTGGTTCGCGAGCCGCCGCAAATGTTCGTGAAACGGCGAACCCGGCGAACCGCCCTAGACTTCAATGGGCAGGCGGATTTTAAAACCCACAGGGACTCTTTCTGGCCACAATAGTGATGGGAAAGTTGTTTCAAGGGGACTAACACCTGGACTGTGGCATGCCGGAGGGGGATACATGGCAAAACTCCCACGGAAAATTACATAGTTGATGCGGAGTCTGGTTTTAAGCCATAAAGGGCATAAATTACCTAACATTCCTAAATTGTTTGGAAAAACGTGCTTTAAAACATCAGGTATGATGTTGTATCGATCAGGTAGTGTAAGGGTTAGGCCCGCTTCACAGTGACAGACCAAACTCCCCGTTTAACGCACCGCAAACAACCGCAAACAGTCCATTTGCACAACCGCAAACTCCCCATTTGCACAAGGTTGGATACCAAGCTAGCCATGTCCCGTTCCTTGTCCTCACTGATGTCATTGAAGGTCTTCCTCCACCCAGCCACCAAGGGTCCCCGAAAGGTGACAACAAGCCCCCTGGGACGCCTGCTGTGTTTGGTCTTCCACCTCCTCAAAGCCACCTTCCTCCTCTGACTCCTCTTCTTCAGACTCCTCTCACTGCGTTGCCTCTCTCTGCATTATTATAAGGTGTGTTAAGTAGTACTACTCTTATCAGTTTAATACTTGTTACGTCACCTATCAGGGGGCGTGTATAAGGCCTGGATTTTTAGAACCAGGAGATGGAAAAAGATGCTTTGTTGGTCGTATCACTTGAATTTTGGGGCACGGCAGGTGCAGTCAAAGGTGCCACCAGATAGGAGTGGCGTGTTTTTAAGTACTACTCTTATCAGTTTAATACTTGTTACGTCACCTATCAGGGGGCGTGTATAAGGCCTGGATTTTTAGAACCGGGAGATGGAAAAAGATGCTTTGTTGGTCGTATCACTTCAATTTTGGGGCACTTTGTGACATTAGCTTCTTACGCTCAAACATGTCCTTTACAGGCACCTGACTATGGGCAGATGAGCAGGAACTGCTCAAGGCGAGAGACGCAGTGGCGGATGGTTGAGAGGGGGCAAGGAGGACAGCAGTGGTTGATGTGGCTGATGATGCTGGACCAGGAGGAGGATGGCTTTGAGTTTGTGTGCTGCTTGTACTCATGTGTTGGTCTGGAGTCACCCAAACATTAGGTCTCAACCTGTAGAGGATAAGGGAACCAGGCTACTCTAGACCTCATTCATCATTACCGGTTTTGACAGATTGGTACTATGCGTCCAAGCTACTGTGACAACAGATATGAGTGGCACTGTGCACTTGCAGAAGTTGGCAGAGTAGACGCTGTTACAGTAGAAAAAATGTTTTTTGTTTTAAATGTACACTACTGTTACACCAGATATGAGTGGTGTGTTAAGTAGTACTACTCCTATCAGTTTAATCCCTGTTATGTGCCTTTTTGGGGGGTTTGGTTGTTGAAGGCACAGTGCAGCACCAGAGGCCAGAAAAATTAGGCATGTACACATGCCTGAAAAATTAGGTATTGTTGATCTTGCAGCGAGCAGAGAAGAAGGTATGCCTGATTCAACGCCCCAGCCCCGCATACTTACACTCAGAGATTGAGGGGGGGACCTGAGAAGGCCACGGGCCGGAGATATAAAGGGGGGCCATCCCAAATAAGCACACAAGCGGGGTCAAAGGTAGTGAAGGGGACATAGAGGCCCATGGACTGACGGTCGCCATCTTGGCAGGAAAAGGGCCCAGCAATTAAGCCAAACTGACCCAGCACAGGCAGCTATTTGAGTCAAACGCTGTACAATTACACCTTAATAAAGCTGAAACATGCAGCAGCAGGGATTCTAAACGGCCACACGGGGACATGGAGGCTAACAGCCCCCACATTCTCTGCACCACTCTTTTTAACAGATAACCCAAGGGGCTAACCAGGGACCTTGCCCACATAAAAAAACAGAATTTTATTGGAGGAATTATTAGTGTCTTTACCCCCCAAGAGAGGACATAATATACGGTATCTTTAGACTACCTGATGGCCAAACCTCCTTTAGCCCCAATGCTATCCAAGAAACATTTCAAAACTTCTATCAGACCATATATTCATCCCAATCCCGCTGCAGCGGATCTGACATAGAGTCCTTCCTACCACAGCAAGAAGTCCACAAAATACCTGTACCTCAATTGGACAGCTTGAACCTGCTCAGAAGGTACTAAAACTCACCAGTAGCAAACGTAAATATACCAGGGGACCATAAGGCCAAAATCCAAGTACAGAGAGGGACCAGGCAGGGATGCCCACTCTCCCCACTGCTCTTAGCTCTTGCCATTGAACCCCTAGCACAGGCAATCAGAACCAGCCATGCCATTCAGGGGGTTCAAGTAGGACACCATCAGTTAAAGTGTTCACTTTTCGCGGACGATATGCTTTGCACCCTGACCAAGCCCCTTCTCTCTATACCAGCACTCATGTCCACTATAAAAGACTTCAGCTAAATCTCGGGCCTCCAATCCTTGCAAAAGGATATTTCTCTTTCAATGGAATCCTGCTTACTGGGGATACACATAAAAAAACTTCTCAATCCTAGAACAAGCTATTCCAATTAATGGCTTTAGCATTCAAAATACACATAGCTACCCGGGCCCGGATGGATTTACAACTCTCTATTACCAAACTTTTAAAGACTTGTTATTACCCCACTTAGCCACACTTTTCAATCAAATTTTAGAAGGCTCTCCCATGCCACAAGAAGTAAAAAATGCAAATATGATATGTTTCCCGAAAGAACGACGAGACCCATTAGAACTTTAAAATTACTGCCCCATATCACTCCTAAATGGGGATATAAAAATTTTGGCCAAATTAATGGCAAACAGGATTTCGTGATTTCTCCCCTCCATAATCCATAAAGACCAAACAGGGTTTATCCCCCATAGACAAACGGGGGACAATATCAGACGGACACAAAATTTAATCTCATGGTCATCCCTACATCAAATACCCACATGCCTTTTGGCGTTAGATATAGAAAAGGCCTTTGATACGTTGGAATGGCCTTATTTAAAAGCAGTATTACAGAAATTTGGGTTTGCTGGCAAATTTATGAACTTGATAGATACTGTAGCGGAACCCATCACTGTTTTAAACTGTTTTATGATTATTCAATTCTTGGTTAAAATATGATCACATTGCTGTACTGTAGATATGTTGTTTTATGTTCTACAGAATATATTGGCTCAGAATATTAGCCAGACTTTTGCAGACCTAGGCTAATAGATAATCCTGTTACAGAGATTCAAGAGATAAGAAAGTTGTAAAGGATCCTTGCATTTTCCAAAGTGTTTTCATTCTCTGATAAGAACAAAGAAGTGTAATTGAATCAATGTCTGATTGTATCCAAGTTGCCAGGGAGGTGTGACTCACCTATTGTCCTATATGTGTATTGTATGGGGGATATGTGCAATGTCTGTGTGTTATGTGTAAAAACATACTTTTACTAACTTTTGAACCCCTGGTCTGATTCATGCCATTTTTGTATATGTTGTTCCCCTGGGTGAGAGATATTGAATGGTGCGGGACTTAAAGGTGTACCCCCTGTATTTGGGGTACATCCAGAATGTGGTTAAAATTGTGTCTGTTTTAATTGTGTTACCTGTTATCTGAGGGGAGGAGACGTAGGGGTTGAACCATGCAGATAATTGGCTGTTGTGATAATTATGTGGGTGTAGCCCTTCAGGGGGCACCATTGCATAAAAGGAGATTCCCTGTCATTAAAATATAGTTCTACTTGACCCTTCAAAACGTAGCCTTGTCTCGTTATTTGAGGGGATCGCTATCATACTGGGGATTGCTATGCTTCTGCATACTCCCTTGAGCTGTAACTACTGAACGCTGTTCCTGATGTACTATCCTTGGAGTCTGTGGTGGTTTTGGTGTCCGGTGCGGTGCTTGTAGGCCTCGACGCAAGCTAGGACGCATCCATCAACGGAGGTACCCGGTCGGGGTGCCAGTAGATCCGTTACATTGGCTGGCAGTGGTGGGATGGCTTCCTAGTAAGAGGAAAAGCAGCACGGAGACACCGGTAACGTTTGGAGTTACAAATTGAGGGCAACGCTAGTATCCGTACAGCGCCCCTGGCTACAGCAGGATGGAACCGGCTAGTTTTCAGACAGCGTTCCATCATGAGGAGGAGGAGGCGGCCGCGGACTACAGGGATGCAGACAGAAAGGAACTCATGGTTACAGTACCTCGTATTACCCCACAGAATGAGTTTGGAAGAGAACTCCAAAGCAGACTGGCCTTTTTCCCAGGTACGCTTCCCATGAAAACCTTGGAATGGTTAATGACAGATGTCCACAAATTCATAATGGAAAAGCAGCGGGCACGGGAGCGGTCCATCTTGGGAGCTGCTAACCCACCTCCCACCATTAACCCTCCCCCAGCACTGCGTCCGGGTGGTGGGAACTACCAAACCCCTGCACGGTACATCAGGTGCCACACGTGTAACCAGCAGGGTCACATGCAGAGAGACTGTCCCAGAAACAGAAACCGCTCCACGTGGAATACTCCAACTAATTCCCCTCCCCAGCGACAGTGTGTACCCCAGGGAGCTGAAGGTGTCGTCCTTCCTCCCCAGCAGCAGTGTGTACCCCAGGGGGCCGAAGGTGTCGTCCTTCCCCCCCAGCGCCAGTGTGTACCCCAGGGAGCCGAAGGTGTTGTCCTTCCTCCCCAGCGGCAGTGTGTTCCCCAGGGAGCCGAAGGTGTCGTCCTTCCTCCCCAGCGGCAGTGTGTACCTCAAGGGGCCGAAGGTGTCATCCTTCCCCCCAGCAGCAGTGTGTACCCCAGGGAGCTGAAGGTGTCATCCTTCCTCCCCAGCAGCAGTGTGTACCCCAGGGGGCCGAAGGTGTCGCCCTTCCTCCCCAGCGGCAGTGTGTACCCCAGGGAGCTGAAGGTGTCGTCCTTCCTCCCCAGTGGCAGTGTGTTCCCCAGGGAGCCGAAGGTGTCGTCCTTCCTCCCCAGCGGCAGTGTGTACCCCAGGGAGCTGAAGGTGTCGTCCTTCCTCCCCAGCAGCAGTGTGTACCCCAGGGAGCAGAAGGGGCCATCCTTCCTCCCCAGCGGCAGTGTGAACCCCAGGGGGCAGAAGGTGTCGTCCTTCCCCCTCAGCGGCAGTGTGAACCCCAGGGGGCAGAAGGTGTCGTCCTTCCCCCCCAGCGACAGTGTGAACCCCAGGGGGCAGAAGGTGTCGTCCTTCCTTCCCAGCGGCAGTGTGAACCCCAGGGGGCCGAAGGTGTCGTCCTTCCTCCCCAGCGGCAGTGTGTACCCCAGGGAGCAGAAGGGGCCATCCTTCCTCCCCAGCGGCAGTGTGAACCCCAGGGGGCAGAAGGTGTCGTCCTTCCCCCACAGCGGCAGTGTGAACCCCAGGGGGCAGAAGGTGTCGTCCTTCCCCCCCAGCGGCAGTGTGAACCCCAGGGGGCAGAAGGTGTCGTCCTTCCTTCCCAGCGGCAGTGTGGACCCCAGGGGGCAGAAGGTGTCGTCCTTTCCCCCCAGCGGCAGTGTGAACCCCAGGGGGCAGAAGGTGTCATCCTTCCTCCCCAGCGGCAGTGTGAACCCCAGGGGGCAGAAGGTGTCGTCCTTCCCCCCAAGCGGCAGTGTGTACCCCAGGGGGCAGAAGGTGTCGTCCTTCCCCCCCAGCGGCAGTGTGAACCCCAGGGGGCAGAAGGTGTCGACCTTCCTCCACAGCGGCAGTGGGTACCCCAGGGGGCCAAAGGTGTCGTCCTTCCCCCCCAGCGGCAGTGTGAAACACAGGGGGCAGAAGGTGTCGTCCTTCCCCCCCAGCGACAGTTTACCCTAACCAGGGGAGACACCAATCTCCCAGACAGCGCAGATGGGACCGTGGTCTCTGCGCCCACAGCTTGTCCAGATCCCCAACTACCGTCACTGGGACAACCGGAGGGGGGGGTAAGTACAAATTCCCCTCCCCAGCTAACTTCTAATGTGGCCCCAGGGTTAACAGAGGAAATGTTAACCCCCAATGACCCCCACGTTTCCCTGGCTACTGAGCCGGAATATGTCCCAAGTACCCCAGCAGAAGAGCTGACAGCGGGGCAGAGTGCAGTCGGCCTCTGCCCTCCCTTTGTCCCTTGTACAGAGCAGGATGTCCTGCAGGTTATACCAGCAGAAGAGCTGGCATCAGGGCAGAGTGCCTCTGGCCTCTGCCCCTCAAGTCCCCTCAGCGTGTTGCCCCATCACCACAGCAAAATATCCAGGTACCTGGTTAGACTTCCCCCCAAAGGAGAGATGTGTGACGAAGTGCCCTTCGCCACTTTGGCTTGGAGAGGACTGTTTGCCAGCCTCCTGCCCTGCGACTATGGCCCTGGTACATATTGCCCTTTGGAACCAGTGTTCGGCCATACCAGAGTGTAAGTCACTCATTCTGGCCCTTTACATACAGGGGGGTCATTCTGTACTTGCCCTGTGTGAACCATGATACCCCAGATAACTGTGCCATGAAGCCCATTCATATAATGAAAGACTATGGGAAAGACTTTAGCTACATGGCAATTGAACTGTGTGAAGAGGATCTGAGCGCTATTCGGTGGTTTTGTGCGCTCAGATCCCAGCTATCTGGGGATATGGGAAATGTGAGTAAATGTGAATTGCAGTAATGCTGATGGGTTGTCAAACTAGAGAATTGACCAACAAATACTTTTGTCCGGACATCCCCAGGCCGATCCGTTGGGATCAGACCGTGTATGCCGGCTTATGGTCACGGGGGAGGTGTGTAGCGGAACCCATCACTGTTTTAAACTGTTTTATGATTATTCAATTCTTGGTTAAAATATGATCACATTGCTGTACTGTAGATATGTTGCTTTATGTTCTACAGAATATATTGGCTCAGAATATTAGCCAGACTTTTGCAGACCTAGGCTAATAGATAATCCTGTTACAGAGATTCAAGAGATAAGAAAGTTGTAAAGGATCCTTGCATTTTCCAAAGTGTTTTCATTCTCTGATAAGAACAAAGAAGTGTAATTGAATCAATGTCTGATTGTATCCAAGTTGCCAGGGAGGTGTGACTCACCTATTGTCCTATATGTGTATTGTATGGGGGATATGTGCAATGTCTGTGTGTTATGTGTAAAAACATACTTTTACTAACTTTTGAACCCCTGGTCTGATTCATGCCATTTTTGTATATGTTGTTCCCCTGGGTGAGAGATATTGAATGGTGCGGGACTTAAAGGTGTACCCCCTGTATTTGGGGTACATCCAGAATGTGGTTAAAATTGTGTCTGTTTTAATTGTGTTACCTGTTATCTGAGGGGAGGAGACGTGGGGGTTGAACCATGCAGATAATTGGCTGTTGTGATAATTATGTGGGTGTAGCCCTTCAGGGGGCACCATTGCATAAAAGGAGATTCCCTGTCATTAAAATATAGTTCTACTTGACCCTTCAAAACGTAGCCTTGTCTCGTTATTTGAGGGGATCGCTATCATACTGGGGATTGCTATGCTTCTGCATACTCCCTTGAGCTGTAACTACTGAACGCTGTTCCTGATGTACTATCCTTGGAGTCTGTGGTGGTTTTGGTGTCCGGTGCGGTGCTTGTAGGCCTCGACGCAAGCTAGGACGCATCCATCAACGGAGGTACCCGGTCGGGGTGCCAGTAGATCCGTTACAGATACATACTACAAATCCCTGTTAGCCAGATTAAAACTCCTGGGAGATCGCTTAAAACACATAAAGATTCAAAGGGGAAAAAAATCATTTTTAAATTTATTTGGAATCATAAAGCCCAGAGGATCTCAAAAAATAATATGTATAGATTAAAAGGGAAAGGGGGCCTATCGTGCCCGAATCTCAAACTGTATTTCATTCCTCTGGCGCATTCTCCCACACATCAGCGCTCTGGGTATTTATGGAAAATGTAAGCATGTCACCTTATACATGGGATACAGTAATATGGATTCCAGGCCTGTATACTTTTTTGAGAAACTTGAAAAACCTGTTGATTAAGCACTCATTAAAAATATGGACGGAGATGAACTGGACACAAAAACTGGACACTCGGGTATCAGATCTTACCCCTTTTGTACCCAATCCCCACTTTAAGATACATCTTCCGGAAAGCTCTCTCAGATGGTGGAAGTCTAAGAACCTACTAAGGGTTGGTCCATGGTGGCATGATGACAAAATAATGACCTTTGAGCGGGTGAGAGATAGATACAATTTACCCCTAACTGAACACTATAATTTTTGCAGGATACATCATTTTATATATACGATAAGTGGTAGGGGAACCCCCCAAAGAAACACCTGGCTACTCAAAAAATATAGGGATTCCCCCTTTCAGCCTGGTATTATTAGCCTCATGTATGAACTATTTAATGAAAACTCATGGGCAAACAAACCAGACTATACCAAAGCCTGGGAGAGGGATTTGGGCACCGAGTTGGCAGACAGCACATGGGATAAAAGTTGGCGAGGCTTAAGTAGGGGATCTTTAAATTATAGTCTGCTTGAGACTTCAATAAAGGTCCTACACAGGACATATATTACTCCTTTTAAGCTAAATAAATGGGATCCAAAATGGAGCAGCTCATGTTTTAGGAACAGTGGTAATGAGGCTACATTTATTCATGTCTGGTGGGAGTGTGGGAGTGTTACCATGTCTTAGGTTTCTCTTAAAAATTGGAATCACAGTAAAAAGAAAGAAAATCTATTAACCAAAAAAGTAAAAATAAGAAGGCCTAGCCAGCTAATTTTTACAAAATGTCTTCATTGTAAATATGTATTTTTGCACAACTGTTGTGTTATGCAAGACTGTTCAATATGCTTTCTTTTTCATAACCTTCTGACATAAACATTTAAATTAAAAAATTAGGTATTGTTGCAGCCGCTGCTGTTGCAGCGGCCAGAAAAAGTGACCTTTGTTCCCCAGGCAGAAAGTGCCATAAAACATTGCGTCTTCTTGAACCCTAGTTGGTGGCGGATAAGTCACGCAAGTCATCCGGCATTCACAGATAACATACAGCAGCGTGTGGACCATTTTTAGCCGAAGGCAGCTCATCTCATCAGGCCTTTTTCAGTCGAATGTATCGCCCAGTGTCAGTCCCTTCGGAATCCATCCCTCATTCATCTTTATAAAGGTGAGGCAATCTAGATTTTTTTGCCCTAGGTGACTTCTCTTCTCAAGGACAAAATCTCCTGCTGCACTGAAGGTCCTTTCTGACAGGACACTTGAAGCGGGGCAGGCCAGAAGTTCAACTGCAAATTGGGATAGCTCAGACCACAGGTCTAGCCTGCATACCCAGTAGTCAAGGGGTCCATCGCTCCTCAGAGTGTCGATATCTGCAGTTAAGGCGAGGTAGTCTGCTACCTGTCGGTCAAGTCGTTCTTTGAGGGTGGATCCCGAAGGGCTGATGCGATGCGTAGAACTGAAAAAGGTCTGCATGTCCTCCATCAACAACACGTCTTTTAAATGTCCTGTCCTTGCCGGCGTGGTCGTGGGAGGTGGATTACTTTCACCTCTTCCCCTGTTATATTGCCCTTGTGCTGTGACATCACCCTTATATGCTGTGTAAAGCATACTTGTTAATTTGTTTTGGACCTGCTGCATCCTTTCTGACTTGCGGTAATTTGGTAACATTTCAGGCACTTTCTGCTTATACCGGGGGTCTAGTAGCGTGCACACCAGGTACAGGTCGTTCCCCTTCAGCCTTTTTATACGAGGGTCCTGCGACAGGCACAACAACATTAAAGACCCCATTTGCACAAGGTTGGATGCCGAGCTACCCATGTCCCGTTCCTCGTCCTCAGTAATCTTGCTGAAGATATGTTCTACCCCCCAGCCCCGTACAACACCACGGGTACCAGATAGGTGACAACGAGCACCCTGGGAGGGCTATTGTTATTGGTCTTCCTCCTCCCCCTCAAAGCCACATTCCTCCTCTGACTCCTCTTCCTCACAATCCTCTTCCAGCGTTGCCGCAGGTCCAGCAAGCGATGCTGATAAGGCTGTTTCTGGTGGTGATGGTGACCACAACTCTTCCTCTTCCTCGTCACTCTCATCTACGGCCTGATCCAGCACTCTTCGTAGGGCACGCTCCAGGAAGAAAACAAATGGTATGATGTCGCTGATGGTGCCTTCGGTGCGACTGACAAGGTTTGTCACCTCCTCAAAAGGACGCATGAGCCTACAGGCATTGCGCATGAGCGTCCAGCAACGTGGCAAAAAAATCGCCAGCTCCGCAGAGGCTGTCCTAGCACCCCGGTCATACAAATACTCGTTAATGGCTTTTTCTTGTTGGAGCAGGCGGTCGAAAACATTAGGAGTGTTGAATTCCAACGTGTGGGGCTGTCACAAATCAAGTGCCTCACTGGCATGTTGTTTCGCCGCTGGATATCTAAAAAGTGCGCCATGGCCGTGTAGGAACGCCTGAAATGGCCACACACCTTTCTGGCCTGCTTCAGGACGTCCTGTAAGCCTGGATACTTATGGACAAAGCACTGTACGATCAGATTACACACATGTGCCATGCACGGCACATGCGTCAACTTGCCCTAATTCAATGCCGCCAACAAATTTCTTCCGTTGTCACAAACCACTTTGCCAATCTCCAGTTGGTGCGGAGTCAGCCATTGATCCACCTGTGCATTCAGGGCGGACAGGAGTGCTGGCCCGGTGTGACTCTCTGCTTTCAGGCAAGTCAACCCCAAGACGGCATGACACTGCCGTATCCGGGATGTGGAATAGTATCTGAGGAGCTGGGGGGGTGCCGTTGATGTGGAGCAAGACGCAGCAGAAGAGGACTCAACTGAGGAAGTTATGGAAGTAGGAGGAGTAGAGGAGGTGGCAGCAGGCCTGCCTGCAAGTCGTGGCGGTGTCCCCAACTCCTCTTCAGAGCCACTCATTCCATGAATGGCAGGCGTCATCAGGTTTGCCCAATGCGCAGTGTAGGTGATATACCTGCCCTGACCATGCTTTGCAGACCAGGTATCAGTGGTCAGATGGACCCTTGCCCCAACACTGTGTGCCAGAGATGCCATTACTTCCTTTTGCACAATTGAGTACAGGTTGGGGATTGCCTTTTGGGCAAAGAAATTTCAGCCGGGTACCTTCCACTGCGGTGTCCCAATCACCTCAGACTCCACCAGCTTGTATGGTAAAAGCTGGCGGGCTAAGAGTTCAGACAAGCCAGCTGTCAGACGCCGGGCAAAGGGGGTGACTTTGTGGCATTGGCTTCTTACGCTCAAACATGCCCTTGACAGACACCTGACTGTGGGGAGATGAGCAGGAACAGCAAGAGGCGAGAGACGGAGTGGCTGATAGTTGAGAAGGGGCAAGGAGGACAGCAGTGGTTGACGTGGATGAAGATGCTGGACCAGGAGGAGGATGGCGGCTTTGAGTTTGTGTGCTGCTTGTACTCATGTGTTGATCCCATTGGCGTTTGTGATGTGACATCATGTGCCTTCGCAAAGCAGTTGTACCTAGGTGGGTGTTGGACTTCCCACAACTCAGTTTCTTTTGGCACAGGTTGCAAATGGCATCGCTGTTGTCAGAGGCAGACACACACAAAAAATGCCACAATGCTGAGCTCGGCGGTGACGGCATTCTGGTGGTGGCAACAGCATGCGTTGATTGGCGTGCTGTCTGGCTGACCCCGGGTGCTGATGCATGCTGTCTGACTGTGCCACTAGCTCGTTGCGATGACCTCCCTCTGCTTCCAACTAGTCTCCTCCTCCTCTCTGTCTCCCCATCTGAACTTTCCCCCTGTTCTTCTTCTCTTCTAGCGGGCACCCACGTGACATCCACGGACGCATCGTCATCATCATCACCCGCCTCACTTGTATATGACAACTGAACAAAGGAAGCAGCAGCGGGTACATCATCATCATCACATCGTACGTACATGTGTGTAATGCTGCCTGACTGAGACATATCCCTGTTATCTACATCCTCTGGCAATAATGGTTGCGCGTCACTCATGTCTTCAAACTGATGTGTAAATAACTCTTCTGACTGATCAATTGAATTGGCTGTGGTACTAGTGTTCGTGGTGGCGGCAGGCGGGTGAGTGGTAACTTTAGAGGTGCCCGAAGCTAAGCTGGAGGAGGATGGTGCGTCAATGTTCCAAGCGGAAGCTGTAGAAGATTGGGTGTCCTGTGTTAGCCATTCAACTACGTCCTCTGAACTTTTCAAGTTCAGGGTAACTGGCCTCTGAACACTAGGCATTATTGTAGGGCCAAAGGGAATCACAGCACCACGACCACGACGGCCTCTGCGGGGTGTCCTGCCTCTGCCTGTCATTTTTTTTTTAAATGAAACTTCTGGTACCCCAACTAGATTGGATTGGTTGAACTTGACACAGTGTATTTTAACATTATGAGAAACATGTTCTGTAAACTAAATAAAAATCATTTTAGGAGGTTGAGACAAAAAGAAACCAGATGGGGGGATACCGAGCAGAGCACTCCATCTACAGCCCACTAGGAGACAAACTCATCCATTCCCCCAGTGGACAAAGCCAGGTGGTACTCTGCCCGGATACGGGAGCGCACCAGCACCCGGAACATGGCCTCAGGTGACAAGTGAACCCCCCCTATCAAACACTGCTTCCTGGACTTATATATAGCCAATTTGGCTAATGCCAGGAGCAGGTTGACGAGGAGGTCCCTGGCCTTATTGCCCTTGGACACTGGGCGCCCAAAAATAAAAATGTAAGGGGAGAAATGCAGCCAGAACTGCAGGAGGAGGCCCCTCAAGAGTGACAAGAGGGGCTGCAGTCTGGTGCAACTAAAATAAATATGATACACGGACTCTCCCTTGCCACAGAATGGACAAGTGGAGGGAGAGTCCGTGAATTTAGCTAAGTATTCTCCCGTGCTCAGTGCACCATGGAGCACTCTCCAACTCAAGTCCCCGGTGGGTCGTGGAACTAAATCAGAATAAAGTTCCCTCCACCGGGGCCTCTTGCCCTCGTCAGCTGGTAGGACCCGCCTCTAGATGGTATCGGGATGGGTCACGAGGGCAAGTAAGTGCACTGTATGTAGCACGAGAGAATATAAGCTCTTCCTCGGCATGCAGCGAAAGCATGCCGAGGGTATGTCCCTCAACTTCGAGAGGTTGGAGACAGGAGGAGCCTGAGGGGAAACACGGGGCTTGTGTCCAATGCAAACAGCCGGAGCAGGGGTGTTGAAAGGTGCATGTGGCACTCCGGCCTGCAAAGCCCTGTGAAGGAAGGTGCGCGAGTCGGGGGAGATGGCATCCCTAATCTCCTGGAGCAAGCGCCCTAAGACTTTGGGCGTCACATATCCCAAACGGAGCGCAAGCTCCTGGGATGACACCCAATCAGAACGCCCGTATTCCAGGAGATCCCCGACTCGGATCATCCGTGCATGACTAAGGCGGCGGATGATAATGGGGGACTGTAACATTGGAACCCCCACTGCTGGATTAAATAGCAGGGGCTCCGTGAATATTTCCTCCCCCAAAGGCACGCCCTGTCTGGTCACGGAGACCATGCTCCAGGCCTTGAGGGTTTCCTGGTAGTATGCCGGCAACACCGAGAGGTCTCTCCCAAACCCCTCGGGCCTGATCAGAAATAATTGCCGGTCATACCCCAGGTTGCGCAACTGGCGATAAAAGCTGGATGCCAGTGCGCACCACTGCGGAGAGGGATCTGCATATAGGTATCTCTGCAGGTACTGAAGGCGGAAGGCGGACAACTGGGAGCACACACAAACTACTCCCTGTCCACCCTCCACCAAAGGCAGACTTGCCACCCCTGCAGAGACCCAATGCCTTCCCATCCAGAGGAAATCTAACAAATTCCTCTGGATATTGGTGACAAACTCGGGGGTCGGACTCAGACAAATCAGCCGGTGCCAGATCTGAGAAGCCACCAGCTGATTCACCACTAGAGTCCGCCCCCTAAGGGAAAGCATTTTTGCTAGACCCCTCCATCGTCCCAGACGAGAGAGGACACTGCCCTCTAACTCCCTCCAGTTGTCTGGGACGGAAGCGTCCGCAGCGGACAGGTAGACCCTCACATATTAAATGACATCTGCCTCCCAAGTGATGTCACGAAACGTGGGAGGCAAAGAGTCTACCTGTAAATTACCCTCTAAAAGGCCTGTGCATTTGGACCAGTTGATCTGAGCGGAGGAGGCAGCTGAATATACCTCCTGGCACTGTTTTGCCAGCTCAAGATCAACTGGATCCTGGGCCACGAGGAGCACATCGTCAGCATAAGCTGAAAGGACAATCCGCATGTCTGGATCTTTTAGCACCAGCCCTGTGAGCCTTTTCCTCAGTAGGCAGAGGAAAGGCTCGATGGCCAGTGCATATAACTGTCCAGACAAGGGACATCCTTGACGCACCCCTCGTCCAAATACCAAAGGTGCTGTTAGGGACCAATTGATTTTAAGTAAACACTCTGCAGAGGTGTACAGCGTTATAATAAAGCCCACAAACTGTGGGCCAAAGCCGTACGCTTGCAGAGTGGCTATGAGGTAACCATGGTCCACCCTGTCAAACGCCTTCTCTTGATCTAAAGAGAGAAAGGCGAGTGACAGACCAGTCCTGCGAGAATAATGCAATAGATCCCGGACCAGAAAGATACTATCAAAGATAGTCCGGCCCGGGATCGCATAGGACTGGTCAGGGTGAACCAATTCTGCCAGCACAGACCCAAGTCTAAGCGAGATGGCTTTAGCTACAATCTTGTAGTCCGTGCTGAGCAGAGAGACCGGTCGCCAGTTCTTAATAAGCCAGAGATCCCCCTTTTTGGGCAGCAGGGCAAGTACTGCCCTGCGACAAGACAGGGGCATCTCCCCGGTCTCCAGGGCTTCCACAAGGACCAGATGGAAATCAGGTCCCAGAGTCTCCCAGAAAAATTGGAAAAACTCTACAGTCAGTCCGTCCAGTCCCGGAGACTTCTCACAGGACATGGCACGGAGGGCTTCAGAGAGCTCTTAAAAAGATAGTGGTATATCAAGCCACTCTCTTACACCCTCACTGACTGGGGGCCCCATAGCACCCTGCAGGCGTCTGGAGAAATGGGATACTCTCCGGTCCTGTAAGGGGGGCACCGTCTTCATCTAGAAGACAGGTGATGTGCCTACTGTTACCCCCCTTTTTCTCCAGTGAGTAAAAGAGGCGCGAGCCGCAGTCTAGATCTTTGAGAAAACCTAAGCGGCTACGCACGTATGCCCCCTTGGCCTGGTGTCGTTCCAGGTCACAGAGGACACCCTTCCTCTCTACATACTCGCTCTGCAGGGATTGGTCCCTACAAGTGAACAGCCTCTGCTCCAGATGGAGTACCTCCCCCCGGAGTGACTCCAACTCAGCTTCGCGCTGCCCACTCGCACCCTTGGTATATTCCTGACACAGAAGTCGCAAATGAACCTTGCCCACGTCCCACCACAGTTTTAACGTGGCAAAGTCCCCTTTGCAACCCCTCCAGTCCGTCCAAAACTCCCGGATCAATGTCACGAGCCCTTGGTCCTGCAACAAAGCATTGTTGAAGTGCCAATAGGCGGCTCGTGGCGCTGTTGGCGTTAGCGCCACCGTCACAGACAAACAGTTGTGGTCTGTGAACGGAGCCAGCCTAATGGCACAAGAACCGACTCGTGACATATAGTGACTAGATATATATAGTCTGTCGATCCGGGAGTGGGACACCAGACCGGCTCTCACCCTGACGTAGGTGAAACCGTCTGATGCCCCTGGGTTCTGCTCTCGCCAGATGTCCTCCAGGGAGAAATGGGCGATGATCTCCCACAGGGCTGACACAGAAGGCGGGTACGGCTCTGGACTATTCCGGTCCAGAGCGTCGAGGGTGCAGTTGAAATCACCCCCGAGTACCAAACACTCATCTGCGTCAACCGTCTCCAAAAACTGGGACAGTCTGGCGAGGAACCTCACTCTCTCGGGCCTTCCAGCAGGGGCATTTATATTAACTAGAGTGGAGAATAAACGACATATTCTTCCACCTCTCCAAGGCCAGCCGCACCTTTCTTTTCTTTTGTCCATGAAGGGTGCTCTCAAGGAATAGATCTATTTCCTTGACAGGGATAACCCACCCAGAATCTGATGTTCCTTCTAGTGGGTCACCCCTGGGCTCCTCTTGGCTGAGGGCTTTTACTCCATCCTCCCCGGCTGGAGTCAGTTTCCTCAGCTTTATTCTCAGGGACCCCCTCTTAGATGATACAGAAGGAGTCCCTTTAGCACCCTTCAAGGTAAATAATGGACCCTTGGATTGCTGCTGCACCCCTGTAGCTTCAGGAGTGCATTCAGGGGTAGCTGGCTGGACAGCAGTGGCTGGCATGGCTTCCTTAATGGAAGCCTTGGAGGCTTTATATGCCTCCTCTGCCAGTTCCACCGCTGCTTGCTCAGCTTGGATGGCACCGATGTTAGGGTCAGTGGACGGCTGAGGAGGGTAGACAGGCTCTCCCATGATGTTAACAGGAAAACCTGTTTTATCACCCTCCCCCATTTCCACTTCCCCTTGTGCCACATCCCCCCTGACAGACAAATCCATGGGGTCCTGAATGGGGGTCATGCCTATATTCCCCCCCTCCAGTAGTGACTCGGCCTGGGGCTCTAACAAAGCCCGAGGTACGTCACTAGAGAGTGACACTGAAGGAGGAGACTGACTGGTGCCCTTGAAGCTCAGCACCTCAGGGACACTGACTACCCATTCAGCAGGGGCTTTGTTGGGTCCCCCCTCAAAGGCCAGAGGCAGAGCCTGATCTTTCTTGTCTACCCCTGCCTCACTTGGGAGACCCTCTTGCCCCTGCTTTTCCTCCAGACCCTTTTCCACATTAACCCCTATAGGGTCTGGAGAGAGAGATGTGTGGTCTGGCACCGGCTGGCTGAGCTTAATAACTGGGCCAGACAATGTCACCGGATGAGGAGGAGATGTTTTGTTCCTCTTCTTGCTTTTAGAGGGAGGTGCTCCACTATAGAGCACTTCCCACTTATCAGCAACCTCCCTGTTGGTTTTATGCTTCCTCTTCCTGGGGACGTCACTCCTGGAAGAGGAGCTGCCACTAGCTGCCTCCCCTGCAGAGGGCTTATTATCCCTCTGCTTACACTGTGCCCCCACACTAACTGATGTAATTATGGTGGGGGCAGATTGGGACTTCGGAGATGCAGCTGTGACACTGGGAGGACCGGTGACATTCTTCCCCTTTTTCCCCGTGTCTGCAGTCTTGCTGGAGACCACAGACACAGATTGCTTTTTTGGGGAAGAAGGGGGTTTGGAGGCCGTGGTGGTGGCTTGAGGAACGGCCTCCTTGCCTGAGCTCTGTGGGGGGGCTATGACCCTTGAGGTCCCCGCTGTTATGGGCTCAGCGGGGATGGGTGCCGTACTGACGGAGGTGCCATTTGCTGGGGCTGGGGCATGATGCTTTACATTAGGACAATTCCTACGTGTATGCCCCAACCCTTTGCAATGATAGCACTGCACCTCCGTAGTGCTGTAAAAAATCCTGTACAGCACCCCCTCAAATGGAACCCCAAAAGACCCCTCTATGTTTTCTGTGCCCTGAGGCAGGCACATTTGTACCTGCCTCTTGAAAGAGAGCACATGACGAAGTGCTCTCTCTCTGCACCCCAGGGGAATTTTAATAAATGGTGTTTTTACTTCCCCTAGGGTTAGCAGGTGGGGGCGCAGGAGGGAGTCTGGTAGGAAGGGGGGCACATTAGAGAGTGTTACTTTTGTGCCCAACCCTTCCAGGGGTTCTATTGGGACATATAATCCCCCCACTGTGATGCCTCTCTGTATAAGAATATGTGCAGCAGCCAGAGTACGGGTAAAAAAAACTGCTTTCCCGTACATTTTGCTGGCTGCTACTATAACAGAGGGGCTGATGACATTAGCTGCAGCACGCAGATAGATATCAATGCTGTAGACCCCAGACATCTGACATTTAACCCCATGCTTCCTGGTGATCTGCCCCTCAGCCCCAGCGGTGGTATTACTGGGGCCAGCAGAAACCACCTGTGACCAGGTATTAGCCACAGGGGTAGGTCTGCTGGCAGAACCACCAGGAGCTGGGGCTGCCTTATCTGCCTGGGGCCTATGCTGTGCAGTGCTGCAGCTAGGATTTTCAGGGGCCATTATTCCCCCTTTTGACCCCTGAGGCTTCTTAATGGTCTTATCCCTCATGTTTAGACCCTTTTTTTTTTTTTAGTTTATTTGTTTTATTTATTTTTATTTTTTGTTTTATGATTTTCTACTGTTTTCTTTTTTTTTTTTAATATAAAAGTGTGAAAAAGAAACAAAAAGACAAAACTAAGGGAGACAAAAACTAAGGGAGAGAGAGAGATGATGTTTGGCAGTGGAAGGGTTAATGGCCTGTTGCAAGATGTTACTAAATGCAACAACACAGAGAACACAGTGGCTTTTTAACCCCTCTGTGTCTCTGTGTCAGATGTTAAAAAAGCCTTTTAAACAAAACTTCAAATTGTTTTCCCCCCCACTGCCTACAAAGATGTTACTTGTCTTCTCTCCCCCAAAATATAAAACCCAACACCAAACAAACAAAACTTTAACAAAACCTGAAAAACTTTTTTTAAAAGTCAAAGTAAAAAAGTTCCAGGAGTGCAGGTGTAGTGCTAAGGGAGGGGTGTGGCAAAGTATCCAGGAGACAGCTCACTCTCCTGGGATAGAGGGCTGAGCCTGGCTCCCAGAAAACTAAAACTTAAATTAAACTAAGAAAAAAACCACAAAAACTCCCAAAAATGAACAACACTGTGCACAAAGTGCTTATAAACAGAAAGGTGTTAAAATAAAACTTGTATTTGAGGGACTAAGACCCTAAAAAGCCTTTTGTTTGGAGCTCAAGCATGCACACAACATGCTCTCTGGCACAGTACTTGTAAGCCTGACACACACACTAGCTAGCGGACAAGCAAATGAACTTTGATTGGCGGTCAGGCAAATGCACTTAGATTTAAGAAAATAAAATTATTGTTTTTTTTAAATGTGGACTGCTGGTACCCCAACTAGATTGGATTGGTTGAACTTGGCACAGTACTTGTAAGCCTGACACACACACTGGCTAGCGGTCAAGCAAATGAACTTTGATTGGCGAACAAGCAAATGCACTTAGATTTAAAAAAATGCAATTATTGTTTTTTTAAATGTGGACTGCTGGTATCCCAAATAGATTGGATTGGTTGAACTTGGCACAGTACTTGTAAGCCTGACACACACACTGGCTAGCGGTCAAGCAAATGAACTTTGATTGGCGTTCAGGCAAATGCACTTAGATTTTAAGAAAATAAAATTGTTTTTTTAAATGTGGACTGCTGGTACCCCAAATAGATTGGATTGGTTGAACTTGGCACAGTACTTTTAAGCCTGACACACACACTGGCTAGCGGTCAAGCAAATTAACTTTGATTGGCGGTCAGGCAAATGCACTTAGATTTAAGAAAATAAAATTATTGTTTTTTAAATGTGGACTGCTGGTAACCCAAATAGATTGGATTGGTTGAACTTGACACAGTACTTGTAAGCCTGACACACACACTGGCTAGCAGTCAGGCAAATGAACTAAGATTTAACAAAATAAAAGTTTTGGTTTTTTAAAAGTAGACAACTAGTAAACAATATTATATTGTATGCGTTGTGCACACACAGTATAAGCTGTGAGCCTGACACACAAACTTGCTAGCAGGGGCTAGCAGGGAGACAGGCAAATAAAGTTAGATTACACAGAAAAATACAAAGAAAAAAAAATGATGTTATAGCCCTAAAAAGGGCTTTTTGGGGTGCTGTGTTTACAGCAGAGGTCTGATGAGTCCTTCAGCACTGCACTGGACACTGAATAAACTTGCCTAGCTATTGATTTCCCTATTTAATCAGCAGCACCTACACTCTCCCCCCTCTCAGTAAGACTGCAAGTTAGTTATGATTCCAAAATGGCTGCTGTCCATGTGTTAGAAGGCTCTGGAAGGGAGTGTATGCTGCTGATTGGCTGGAATATGTCTGCTGACTGTGACATGCAGGGTCAAAGTTTGCTCAATGATAAAGTATTGGGGGGCGGGTCGAACATCGCATATGTTCGCGGTTCGCCGCGAACGTGAACATGCTATGTTCGCCAGGAACAGTCCGCCGGCGAACTATTCGCGACATCTCTACTCTTTAACAGTTACTCAATAAGAAAAGAAAATATTCCAAAAATAAACATGCTTAATATAAGAATTGTACTTATTTCGACATAACTAAAACCTTACAAGTGTCAAATACGTATATTACTTACTATATCTAGTTAGAATAATTACGTTATCCATGAATATAAAATAACCAATTATGAAACAATTACAATTTATGTGAACAGCTTAATAAAGCTATAAACTTGAATCAATATCTGAGTGTATTTCAAGTGAAGAAACCAATTACCAAACTTTGTGTTCCATCTATTATGACTTTTAGGTAAATAGTTGAGGATGATAGTGCCTGGAATTAGTTTACATAGTCGTAGAAATCGTATCTGACTATGGAACAAAGTTGTACAAGGAATCCTATGCTTCCTCCTAAAACATGAGGCTGCTATATAGCAGATGGATATCACCCTGAAATAACGCACATCAATAATGGCCAAATTGGCCAAAAAATACTGTATATAGATCTCCTTAGAGTTTTAATATCCTTTGCATCCTTTAGTGTAACAAACCTCTCTGGATACAAGCTAACGTTAGCATGAAATATGGGCAAACGTTGCTCTCTCCAATTATGTCATTAAACCTTCTCCTCAGTAGAGAAAGACTCTGATGTGGTCTCGAGAGACATCCCTCCCTCATGCTGCATCCGAAAACTTAGGGGTCACAACCCTCTCTGGGTACAGGTTAAGTTTAGCGTGAGATGCGGACTGACGTTGCTCTCTCCACTATTATAGCTAAATCTTCTCCCCAAATAGAGAGAATCTCTAATTTAGTCTCGGGAGTCATCCCTCACTCATGCTGCATCCATAAATTTGGGTAAGGACAGTGTAGGGTAAACATTCACACAGCACTAGCAGGGTTTCTTGGCGCCGACGTCCCCCTATCATTAGGACGCATTCCGCATCATCAAAAGCCAACGCGTTTCAACGTAATGAGACGTCTTCATCAAGGGTGAGTAAAGGCTTGCCAAAGGATCGGATATTATAAGAGATGCCGTCTCCACGCAACCAAATTACGTAACGTGAGTTTGCGCAGTGTGGTGAAGGACACCATGCACGATCAATAGTTCACTATGCCCATAAGACATTGCTAAAAAGGAGTATTTAATAGATACATTTCATATATCATCTAAATTAATTTATGTCTGTCTATATTAACTACAGAAAACTACAGTGCCTTGCAAAAGTTTCCCCCCACCTTGACTTTTTACCTATTTTGTTACAATACAGCATTACATTACATTATGTGATGGATCAGAACACAATGGTCTAAGTTGGTGAAGTGAAATGAGAAAAATATATATATAAAACTATTTTTTCGAAATAGAAAACAGAAAATTGGTATGTGTGTATGTATTCACCCCCTTTGTTATGAAGCCCATAAAAAGCTCTGGTGCAACCAATTACCTTCAGAAGTCACATACTTAGTGAAATTATGTCCACCTGTGTGCAATCTAAGTGTCGCATGAACTGTCATTACATATACACACCTTTTTTGAAAGGCCCCAGAGGCTGCAACAACTAAGCAAGAGGCACCCCTAACCAAACACTGTCATGAAGACCAATGAGCTCTCCAAACAAGTAAGGGACAATGTTGTTGAGAAGTACAAGTCAGGGTTAGGTTATAAAACATATCCAAATCTTTGATGATCCCCAGGAGCACCATTCAATCTATCATAACCAAATGGAAAGAACATGTCACAACAGCAAACCTGCCAAGAGACGGCCACCCACCAAAACTCACTGACCAGGCAAGGAGGGCATTAATCATAGAGGCAGCACAGTGACCTAAGGTAACCCTGGAGGAGCTGCAGAGTTCCACAGCAGAGACTGGAGTATCTGTACATAGGACAACAATAAGCTTTACGCTCTATAGAGTTGGGCTTTATGGCAGAGTGGCCAGAAGAAAGCCATTACTTTCAGCAAAAAAACAAAATGGCACGTTTTGAGTTTGTGAAAAGGCATGTGGGAGACTCCCAAAATGTACGGAGGAAGGTGCTCTGGTCTGATGAGACTAAAATTTAACTTTTTGGCCATCAAAGAAAACGCTATGTCTGGCGCAAACCCAACACATCACATGACCCAAAGAACACCATCCCCACAGTGAAACATGGTGGTGGCAGCATGCTGTGGGGATGTTTTTCAGCAGCCAGGACTGGGAACTGGTCAGAGTTGAGGAAAAGATGGATGGTGCTAAATACAGGGATATTCTTGAGCAAAACCTGTACCTCTCTGTGCGTGATTTGAGACTAGGCCGGAGGTTCACCTTCCAGCAGGACAGTGACCTCAAACACATTGCTAAAACAACACTTGGGTGGTTTAAGGGGAAACATGTAAATGTGTTGGAATGGCCTAGTCAAAGCCCAGACCTCAATCCAATAGAAAATCTGTGGTCAGACTTAAAGATTGCTGTTCACAAGCACAAACCATCTAACTTGAAGGAGCTGGAGCAGTTTTGCAAGGAGGAATGGGCAAAACTCCCAGTGGTAAGATGTGGCAAGCTCATAGAGACTTATCCAAAGCGACTTGGAGCTGTGATTGCCGCAAAAGGTGGCTCTACAAAGTATTGACTTTAGGGGGTGAATAGTTATGCACATTGACTTTTTCTGTTGTTTTGTCCTATTTGTTGTTTGCTTCACAAAAAAAAACATCTTTAAAGTTGTGGGCATGTTCTGTAAATTAAATGATGCAAATCCTCATACAATCCATGTTAATTCCAGGTTGTGAGGCAACAAAACACTAAAAATGCCAAGGGGGTGAATACTTTTGCAAGGCACTGTATGTACATTATATACATTATATACAAATGTGCCAAAAAAAAACCCAATAGGTATATTCTAGGGGAAATATATCTATACTGTTATTAAATTGCCCATAAGTATACAAGCTTAACCTTGTGTCCTGTCTGGGACTATGCCAATTTGTCCATTATTGATATGCAGTATTTCAGGGTGATATCCATCTGCTATATAGCAGCCTCATGTTTTAGGAGGAAGCATAGGATTCCCTGTACAACTTTGTTTCATAGTCAGATACGATTTCAATGACTATCATTCTCAGTAGATATTGCCAGTTTAGGCCATATATTCATCAGCTAGCTGCTAATATCCGTAAGGACAGGATAAACACGGGTTCATAATTTTTGGACTGGATAAGTCCTCATTATAATAAGTATACACAATTTGTTCCAATAGGATTGAGAGTGCTATAAATTTAAGCAATGAAACTTTTTTTTGTCCAAATGGAAGGAAATCCTCCTTAAATGCTCTTTTGAGTTGATTTCTTTGAGTATCAAGACTGAACAACAAAATCTAGAACTCATGAAGCCTAAGATAAACTTATGTCAGGAGGAATTTAACAAACTTCAGAGTATGAAATATTATGCAATAAACTCAATGAAAATATTGACAAATTCAAAAGAGATATAAAAGATCGGAAGCAAAAAAAATTCTGGAGAGACAGAACTTAGTTTCAAACTGGTAGAATTTTTAAAAAGTTTCCCATAACCCAACAAAGGAACTCAGATGTAAGTTCCTCAGATCTTGATAATTCTGACTTTGATGAAAGAGATAAGCGCCCGAATACGTCCTATAGAAGAGAAGCTTACAATACGAAAACCTTTTCCCAAATTAAAATGCCAAATAGGTATAGCAATGAATATTTTTTAGAAGGGGGCCGGTTTCCCAAGAAGGGCCCAGAGAGAAGTGTCAGAACCAGGAGACAATATGTAGAAATCAAGAGGGGGGTAAATGCAATAGACTCTCAAGGTCAATGTTTCAAAGTAATCATTTTGTCCAATTTTAATCTGAATGAACGCCATATTGCTGTGCTACAAAAAGGGTTAATGTTTGTCCCGACATCTAGACCTCATACATTTTATGAGAAATGTTTAAAAACAGCATTTAAACATGCCCTAAACTGCAATAGGACTGGACTGCTGAATAAATAATTTAGCGGAAAGAGTCAGATTCCAGATAGGACAAGAAACATACAACCTCGGTGCATTATGACATTTGGTTATGACTCTGATGTAGTCAGGAACATCTTAACCAATCACTGGCACATATTAAAAAGTGATGATGATTTAGATGTAATTTTATCCGCAAAAGGCATCAATAACATATTGTAGAGGAAGGATCCTGAAAAAAATGTTTGTTCATAGTTTCTACAGAGAACATAGGCCTATTAACACCTGGTTGAATCCACCAATAGGATGTTTCAAATGTGGAAAGTGTAAGTTTTGTAGATAAATAAACCGACAACAATGTATGAACATTAGGTGGTGAAAAGTTTTCCCTTAAGGAGTTCACAAATTGCTGCTCCACAAATGTGATTTATGTAGCCACATGCATTTGTAATAAAATCTACGTAGGCAAAACAAGGTGTCAACTACGTAGACGAATGGGTGAACATATCTATTCCGTTAATAAGAACCTAGATACGCCCATAGCATGACACGTAAGATACTGCCATAGAGGCTGAAGTGAAGTCTTAACATTCACAGCACTTGAACAAGTACATATAGGTCCAAGACAAGGGGACCTTAATAAAAAAACTTCTGCAGCATGAAGCCCGCTGTATTTATAAGCTCAAAGCATTGGCCCCATGGGGTTAAATAAAGGCTTTACCTTTACATTCTTCATTTGAATATCTCTATAAATAGTACTCTGTGAATATTGAGAATTTACACCTCTTCATCTGTATTTGTATGAATCACATTCTTGAATGCAGTGAGAATACATTTAATTTAACCCCCTTTAAAATAATTTCTCTTCAGAATTAACATCTTATATGTAGTATACTGAATACTACATTATGCACCCTGTCAATTATCTATATAGATTTGCATATGATATAAACCATGTAATAATGAAGGACAAGTTGGTATAATAAACCTAATCCAACAAAACCTGAATTTGTAAGACCACTTTTTGTACCACTTTTTCACTTTATTGTATCAGTTTTAAAGTGTAACAGGAGCACTGGAGCACTAGCAAACAATATAAGAAGGTAAATATCTTACTATTTCTTTTCTGTTTCAGCCAACAGCAACCATCTTGAAATCTCTCCTCTGGCTTTTGCTTACACTCCCACAAGGTATCTACAGCCATCTCAATGATATATATATATTTTTTTCCCCTTACCTTCATCCCATCTACTCCCTGCACGTACACACTGTGTCACAATGCTCTCTCACTTTTTTCTCCTTCTCATCTTCTTCTCCCTCTCTCTCAGACTTTCATTTGCAGCCTATCCATATCATGCCCCCAAAACTATAACCATAGTACCTTCCTTGCTCTCCTCTCCTCTTCTCTGCTCACACGAGCTACTCTCCCTCCTAAAGTCACAATCTCATCCCCTCCCCAAAACTCATAAGCAGAAACATCACTGTAAGTCCCACTCCCATATTCTCTCGCTCTCACTCCTCCTTCTCCTGGCTGCTAGAGACATATCCCCTAACCCAGGTCCCTCTCTCATTTCTACCTGCTCTCAGCCACACTCCGCTCCAAGGTCAGCAAACACCCGAAACACCCAGAACTTGATACCCATCTACCTTTCTCCTGCGCTCTCTGGAACGCACAACCTACCTGCAATAAACTCACATTCACTCACGACCTATTCACTACCAACTCCCTCAATCTACTGTCTCTCACTGAAACCTGGCTCTCATTCTCAGACACTGCCTCCCCTGCATCACTCCCTCATGGTGGCTTTCAGCTCAGCCACATACCTAGACCTGGGAACAAACAAGGTGGTGGTGTGGGTGTATTACTCTCTTCTCACTGTACATATCACCCTGTCCCACCCCTTGAATTTTCATCTTTTGAAGCTCATACTATCCGCCTCTTCTCTCCTATCACTCTACGTGTTGCTGTAATCTATCGTCCCCCAGGCATTCCCTCTCAATTTCTCGATCACTTTTCTGCCTGGCTCCCACACTTTCTTTCCACCAACATACCCACACTGATACTTGGTGACTTCAACATTGCCATTGACACCCCTACCTCCCCAGCAGCCGCCAAACTACTTGCACTCACCTCTTCCCTCAGCCTCTCACAATTTACCGATTTTTCAACTCACCATGCTGGACACTCTCTTGACCTTATTTTCCAAAATATTAGCCCTACCTCCAACCCAGTCATCCACCCTCTCCCTCTATCATCACCTCCTTACCTTCAACCTCACCACATCTTTCTCTTATCACTCTTCTTAAACCCCAGCCACAATAACCCGCAGAAACCTGCTAGATCTTGACCCTACACAGCTCTCCAACCTCTTCTCAGCACTATCCCCAACCTCAACTGCCCTGACACCGCCACCTCACACTACAACTCTACTCTCTCTTCCACCCTTGACACCTTGACCACACGCAGACGCCCTCTATCTCATCCACAACCATGGCACACTACACACACATGTTACATTCAGAAGCGCTTCCGCACTGCTGAACATCTCTGGAGGAAATCACGCACCTCTGCAGATTTCCTTCTCTACAAGTTTATGCTACGTTCCTACTCCTCAGCCCTCAACCTGGCCAAACAGCACTACTTCACATGACTAATATCAACTCTGTCCTCCAACCCCAAACGTCTGTTTGCCACTTTCAATACTCTCCTCCGCCCACCACCTCCCCCCATCCCTTCCTGTCTCACGGCTGAAGACTTTGCCAACAATTTTCCATAGAAAATTCAATCTATCCGCAATGAACTCTCCTCTCATTGTGGCTCACACACTCCTCCCTCTCAACTAACCAAAACACCCAATCTACTCCCCTCCCCATTCCCACAGTCACTTTGAACTACTTTACCCCTGTAACAGAGGATGAAGTCTCCATACTAAAATCATCCTCTCACCTCACTACCTGTCCTCTGGATCCTATTCCATCTCAGCTCATCCCTCTACTCCTTACTACACTAATCCCTACTCTCACACACATCTTCAACCTTTCCCTAAACACTGGCACGTTTCCATAATCCCTAAAACATGCCATAATTACACCCGCTCTGAAGAAACCCTCATCCGATTCTGACGTTGCATCTAACTATCGCCCTGTCTCTCTACTGGCTTTAAAAACTACTGGAGCGGCTCGTCTCTAACCGACTTACCAGTTTCATCTCTTCTAACTCTCTTCTGGACACCTTCCAATCCGGCTTTCGGCCTCAACACTCCACTGAGACAGCCCTCGTGAAAGTCACCAACGACCTGCTCACCGCCAAGCCTAAAGGCCACTTTTCCATTCTGCTTCTTCTGGATCTCTCTGCCGTCTTTGACACAGTTGACCATCCGCTTCTACTCCACATTCTCTCCTCCCTCGGCATTCGAGACACTGCTCTCTCGTGGTTCTCATCATACCTCCAAGAACGATCATTTAGCGTCTCCTTCTCCGGCACCTCTACTTCTCCTCCCCCCTGTCTATTGGCATACCCAAAGGATCAGTCCTAGGCCCCCTCCTCTTCTCCATCTACACATCCTCACTCGGTACCCTAATAAACTTATTTACTTATTTGGGTTTCAGTACCATCTCTATGCAGATTACACTCAAATCTACCTCTCAGCACCAGATCTATCCCCCTCTCTTCTAGCGCACGTCTCCGATTGCCTCTCTAGTATATCCTCTTGGATGTCCGCCCACCATCAAAAACTCAACATGTCTAAGACTGTACTCTTAATTGTCCCACCCTCTACTACAGCTTCAATTCCTCACATCTCTCTCTCTGTCAACAATGCCATCCTCACTCCCACCTCCCAAGCCTGTTGTCTCGGGGTGCTACTGGACCTGCACTCTCTTTCATCCCACACATACAGTCTCTAACCAAATCTTGTTTTCTCCATTTAAAAGACATATCCAAAATACGCCATTACCTTACACAAGACACAACTCAGATTCTAATACACTCTCTCATCATTGCTCGCCTCGACTATTGCAACTTGCTCCTTGTTGGCCTGCCCACCACCCGCCTCTCCCCACTTTATTCCATAATGAATGCCTCCACCAGACTCATCCAAACACATCGTTCAGTGTCGGCAGCTCCTCTCTGTCAATCACTTCACTGGCTTTCCTTAGACTCCAGAATAAAATTTAAAATCTTGACCCTAACTTATAAAGCCATCAACAACAGCGCACCACCATACATCTCTGCTCTCATCTCCAAATACTCCCCCACACGCCCTCTTTGTTCTGCTAATGACCTTCTTCTTTCTACCACTCTTGTCACCTCCTCTCACTCCCGCCTCCAGGACATTTCTCGCGCTGCCCCTATTCTCTGGATCTTCTTGCCTCGCGTCACCAGACTATCCTCCTGCCTTAACTCCTTCAAAACTTCAATAAAAACACACCTCTTTAAAGAAGCCTATAACCTTCCACCCTAACATTCATTAAAAGGGTTTATATAATCAGTACCATTCACTTTATAATCACATCACAATTTAATAATATAAGTGAAGAGGTAGCTTACATAATCAGCACCATTCACTTCACAATCTAATATATAAAAAGGTAGTGAAGATAATAATTCACTATGAATATCAAATAAATATTCACGTTGCAAATATGGGGTATGTTGCTTTACATATACACATGCTTTATATTCTTCAGTTTTTATCATGAATGAATGACTTTAGTGCAATTGCCAAATTCCATCTTTTCAATGCGATCATATTAGCGGGTGCAATTGTCCGTTGTGGTTATTCCAGCATGGTTGGCATATTCCCAGACAGGACACAAGCTTAAGTTCGTATACTTATGGGCAATTTAATATCAATACAGATATATTTCCCCTAGAATATACCTATTGGGTGTTTTTTTGGGCACATTTGTATATAATGTATATAATGTACATAATTTTCTTTATTTAATATAGACAGACATAAATTAATTTAGATGATGGAATATATCCATTAAATACTCCTTTTTAGCAATGTCTTATGGGCAAAGTGAAGTATTGATCGTGGATGGCTTCCTCCGCCACACTGCGCAAACTCATGTTACGTAATTTGGTTATCGTGGAGACAGCATTGCTTATAAAATCCGATCCTTTGGCAAGCCTCCACTCACCCTTGATGAAGATGTCTGACGACGTTGAAACGCATCGGCTTTTGATGACACGGCGTGCGTCCTAATGCTAGGGGCACGTCGGCGCCAAGAAAACCTGCTGGGCTGTGTAATTGTTTACCCTATTCTGTCCTAACCCGAATTTATGGATGCAGCATGAGTGAGGAATGAATCCCTATACTACATTAGATATTCTCTCTATTTGGGGAGAAGGTTTAGCAATAATAGTGGAGAGAGCAATGTCAGTCCGCATCTCACGCTAAACTTAACCTGTACCCAGAGAGGGTTGTGACCCCTAAGTTTATGGATGCAGCATGAGGAAGGGATGTCTCTCGAGATCACATTAGAGTTTTTCTCTACTGAGGAGAAGGTTTAATGACATAATTGGAGAGAGCAACGTTTGCCCATATTTCATGCTAATGTTAGCTTGTATCCAGAGAGGTTTGTTACCCTAAAGGATGCATAGGATATTAAAGCTCTAAGGAGATCTATAGATTATTTGTCCATTTTGTCCATTATTGATGTGCAGTATTTCAGGGTAATATCCATCTGCTATATAGCAGCCTCATGTTTTAGGAGGAAGCATAGGATTACCTGCACAACTTTGTTTCATAGTCAGATACGATTTCTATGACTATCATTCTCAGTAGATATTGCCAGTTTAGGCCATATATTCATCAGCTAGCTGCTAATATCCGTAAGGACAGGATAAACACGGGTAATAATTTTTGGACTGAATAAGTCCTTATTATAATAAGCATACACATTTGCAGGGCAGAAATAATAGTTTTTTTTGTTTTGTTTTTTCAAATAATACATTTTAATTTTAAATGTTTGGAGAGTCTTGACATGAGTGTTTATATAAAGTTACATATCTCCTTATGAAAACATAGGTAATAATATATATAAAATAAAAAAAACAGGGTACATCTACATTAAAATATAGGTTCTAGTGTTTAACCAACTTCCATTCAGAATTTTTAAGCAACAGTCCTGATTTGTCTTTTAGCTTTATATTTTTCTCATAAGGTATATTCCATTTAGATAATAAATCTTCGTCTACAACAGAATTTATCTTAAGCCATCGAGAATTCTTTAATACCAAAATTCTGTCTGAGGATCTCCATTTATATATTAAATTTTCTTTTCTCAATGCATAGGTAATACACGAACATTTTCTACGTCTAGCCAATGTTGCCGCTGAAAAGTCTTTTCTTATGGTGATTCAAAAGTACTTTTCTTGAAACTTGCTTTTAAAATAGCTTCCTTCATAGGGAAATAGTGTAGCTTGACTATAACATCCATTGGACTTGACTTATCAAAGTAAGAAGGAAGTGGTAATCTGTGAATCGTATCAAATATATATTCTTTTTTTAAAATTGGTATTTCTAAAGTAGAGAACAGATTTAATAGAAATTTCTCTAGATCTAAATTTTGTATCCGATTCTGAAATTCCCTTGAATGTCAAATTGTTTCTCTTTGAAAGATCTTCAAGATTTATTATCTTGTCATTTAATTAATTCATTTTATTTTCCGTGTTTGATGTATATGAGATAAGAGTAGTATGGTCTGTGCTTAAACAATCAATTTGTTTTTCTAAATCCTCTGTTCTTTCCATTATTTCTTTTATAATTTTGGTTTTTCCATACAATGTTTTTTTAAATTTGTTTTTTAAAGTTGTTCTGGAAATCTTCCAGTAGCATTTTTATTTTGGAGAAAGTTATAATATCCTCCGGTGCTTTTATTGCATGCTGACTCCTTTTCGGATGTATCCAAATGTGAGGGCTCCGAGGAGCAGGCCTTATTCTTGGGGTAGAACATTTTTTGTGATTTCAGCATTACACTTTTCCTCTCGGTTTGTTGGACATATTGCCTTTAACAGGTTTTACCTGTTTTATATCAAGTCACACAAAGTGCTGGAGCTTACAATGTGTATCTTTATTCCTTCAGGGTCGCTGCCAAATTATTATAACTCATATATTTTCTCCCCTTCTGTAAGATTCGATAGAAGGCCTCTGTGATTGCAAACAATGAACTTTCCTGTAAGGATCACACCACCTTCATTTGTAGATGAAATACTTCAAAGACATAGTTCCAGTAATACACGTGATATACACATGGTAGCACCATCCTAGGGCCAATCAATTCGTAGTCACAAAGAGGAAAGTAGAGAGTTTCACCCTTATAGGTTTCTCAGAGCAATCAGTAAAAGGATTAAAGACTAAAGAGCCGTCATGCAACAGAAGGCCTCCGACTGCAAATGGTGAACTTTCCTCGACAGAGATCAAAAGTTTGAACAATGGAATATACATCTTGATAAAAAAAAAAATTCTATTGCTGCTTGTGATGATCCAGGGGTAGGGGCTATTACTGCCCAGGGCAACCTGCTATAGACTACAGGTTAACAACCCCCAGGGACCATTTGGGTTCCTGGAAATCTCGGCAGGAGCATCCTGATATCTGGCTCTCCATCTGGAATCAGCATTTCCAGGAGTCTCAGTAACCTTCCAGTGGTAGTGACCAGGACAGGTAACTTACAGGGTGGAGACAGGTCCAGTATCAAAGCCACCATGAGCAAAATAAGAGACATACCATTTTTATATGTCTCAGAAGTGAACTGATTTATTTTTGAAAAGTCAACAATACTTATATGGTTAGATACAAGGGGTGTATACAGCACAACAATGACAGGGAGTGACATACAAACACAGGAGATGGACGCCACATGGGGTATAACAGTCTTGCACCTGTCTGGCACCTGGGAACAATAGGCCAACCTCCTAACATATATACATATCACATATTATAATTGTCAAACTACGAGACGTCGTCACGCTTTGCGTGGTGCGTATGACTTAGAGATGAGCGCCGCAGGCCTCATCACCGGCGAGCCTCGTATAGCGTGGCGAGCCGTTAACCTCGGAGCTGTTAACCTCGGAGGCGAGCAGTGGAGGAAATGAAACACGAGTGACTTAGACTACAAACACTACAAAATGCGGCTTCGCCTTAGGCTGAAAGTAGTGGAGGAACGCGGGTCTTAGAAAAAAAAATACGAGACGCAAGATGTAGAAAAAAAATATGCAAAGAGGGACTTAGAAAATAAAAATACGACATACGAAAAATACGAAGTTAACAGCAGAACCACGCAAACCAAAAAACAACAAAAAATAAAACACAAAATACAATAAAAAGATCACCGATAGCACAGGAGAACAGCCAGGACGTCTGGAAGTGAGGTGAAACATGAATTTAGGTCGAATTTAAGTAGTTTCGGCACTTGAAAACGAGGCTACACGGACCCAAACCGCTCAAAACACAGCCACTGACGTACGCGGTAGAAAAATACTAATAGGAAGGACGTAAAAGGAGCACGCTACAAGGAAAACATAGACTAACGTCGCCATTTTACAATACTAACTTACACATTAACATTGTGAAATGGCGGATTTCCTGCCTAAAACAACTGTTTTGTCTCGCGCAAACAGCCTATATATATAGGGCACACTTGCCACAGAACTGACACTTTCTCCACAGGTGATGACAGTCTGAGTGGAGATTTTTTAAAGCCGGAAAATCCAAAGAGATTGTTAGCTCTTCAGGATACTGATTGCTGAATATTAAATACAAAAAGTTACAATATATTAATAATCATTAATCAAGAATTAATTAATTAATCATTAATAAAAAAAAGAATTAAACAAATTGAGCAACCAAGAATTTACACTTGATTTAGTTTAGCAATACTTTCATGCTTAGCGGTTTGTAATATATTAATTCATTGAATAATTAATAATGTACTTTAATTTATTAATTACTAATTAGGAAGACATTTAGACATTGATTTATTAATTATTAGTAATCATTATGAACAACAAATATTTGATATTTTACAATGCCTTTAGATTAGGAATATATTAATGCTTATCTCTTTATATTACATTTAGTCAGTGATTAATTGATTATTAATGTACATTAATTTATTAATTAGTAATTAGCAATATTACCACAAAAAAAGGACCACAAACAATATGTATATTTTAAGATGCACTGACATATCCGTGATGATGCTGATTGCCTCATAGGGATGAATCCAAATATTACAAATGCTTTCGCTCTTATTTGACAGTTTCAGTGTCACTGCAGCTGACTCAACACAGAGAGTGACGTTTGCAGCCTTTCAACAACATAAACATCTCCTTTACAGGTATATCATTAAATTATGTTTTTATAGGTAAAAAAAGGATTAAACTTTTTTATTTGGAATAGATGACACTTATTGATTAATTAACGTATATTAATATATTAATTAATTAATAATTAGTAATCATTACAAAAAAAAGGTTTTATTTAACAATACATTGATGACTATGCTTTTATGTTGTGCATCTATGCCAATATATCTGTCTTGCTGCTGATTGCCTGATAGGGATGAAGCAAAATATTACAAATTATTTCAATCTTATTTGACAGTTTCATCGTCTCTGCAGCTGACTCAACACAGAGAGTGACGTTTGCAGCCTTTGAACACCAAAAAGATCACCTTGACAGGTATATCATTTAATTATGTAGTTAGTGAACAAAAAAGGCTTCATTTTCTTTTTTACATGGATAACAGTTATTGATTAATTAACGTATAATAATATTTTAATAAATGAATAATTAGTCATCATTAAAAAAAAAAATTGAAACTACAATAAAAGTAAAAACAATTTTTAACATGACATATATCTGCTTTACTGCTCCTTCATGTACATTGTTTTTGGAAATATTCATTAATAATAATATTTAAAAAAAAGATGGGGTTATAAGACTTAAAAAAAAGATGTACATTTTACAAAGCACTTAAATATATGGACTGCTTATAATTGCCTGACAGGGATAGGACTTTTAAAGCACTTCAACATTTCAAGCACTTTCGTACATTAGGACATGGGCTACATTTAAAATGTTATAATGATTTCAGTTATAAATATATTGATGATTATTCATTTATGTTTTACATCCATGCAAATTAAACATCATAGTTTCATTCAATCAAATTAATAGAATACAATGATTACAAATTATTTTCATGTTATTTCACAGATTACTCATCTCTGCACCTGACTGAAGACAGAGAGTGAATTCTCAAGGATTTTTACACAAACTATAGATATTTCACAGCTATATGATTTCATCATGCCCTTATGGTTTTGGAATGATGACACGTATTAATTCATGAAACTATATTTATTTGGAGACTCATTCATTGGCAATTTGCTAAATTGAATAGGGCTCTATATAACATAGCATATTATTTGTACATAACATTTTTGTTAATGAACATCTATCCAAAACTAAGGTTTCAAAGAAAAATAATAATAATAATATATATATATATATATATATATATATATATGTATATATGCTATGTGCTTATATAGTGCCCTATTGCTTTGCAAATGAATGAGGTTTTTAGTATTTAATTTTTCATTACAATAATAAAAAAAATAGCAATATATAGATATGCTTACCTAATTAACTTTTAAAGAACCTAAATTAGACATCATAACTAAATGAATTTCATCATTAAGAAAATTTTACAGTATTTAAGCCACATCTATACTTTGATAATAGCGCTTTCTGTTTGCCCTTCTTTACAACAACATAATTAACTTTTTAGGTTTACCATTGATCTCAGTTATTGATTAATTCAGTAACGTATATTCATTTAGTAATGACTTAATAATTCATTAGTCCAAAAAAATAAAAATAAATATATATATATATACTGTATATCAATGACGGCAATGAGATGTGTATGTTTGGAAAGTTGTTTAATTATTAATATACGTATTTGACATTTCAGGAACAGGTTCTAAGGCCCTCCTTCAATTGCGATTTTGCCAATTGAATAGGGCTCTAAATAAGCACATAATATATATTTTTTAAATAAGTTTTTAGTTAGTGAAAACCTTGCTTTTGGATAGATGCTTAATAACTAAAAACTTCTTTAAAAAATATATGTGATGTGCTTATTTAGACACCTATTCAATTGGCAAAATTGCAATTGAATGAGGGCCTAAATCCTTTGTTTGCTTATTAGCTTTTTTTGGTGTATCTTTAATTTTTGCAGCTGATAGTCTTTTGCTTGCAATTCTTTTGCGTTCTTTTTCTCGTTGAATTTCCTTCTCCTCTGGTGTCTGCTGGTTGGCCCATCTCTGTTGTCGTATTGTTAAATAACTGTTTTTCTTATTTTGGATATGATCGCAATGTTTTTAGCATTATCCTGTTTTGTGTCTACTACTTTTGCTATGCTAATTTAGGCTTCTTTCAGTAAAGAAGAATATTAATTTACTTTGCTATGTGTTTGTGTGATTTTTGGTACAATCCTATTTTGTGTCTACCATATGTTGCATACTTTATTTGCTTAATAAGTCTTTTTTTATGAAGGTTAAATGTTTTTGTACAGTGAAATTGAATGTTTTTTCTATTTTGGATATGATGGCAATGTTTTTAGCATTATCCTGTTTTGTGTCCACCACTTTTGGTATGCTTATTTATGCTTCTTTGTAAGGCTTATAGCTTCTTAAAGAGTAAAGAAGAATATTATTTAAATTTTCTATGTGTTTGTGTGATTTTTGGTACAATCCTATTTTGTGTCCACCACATGTTGCATACTTTATTTGCTTAATTAGTCTTTTTTATGAGGATTAAATGTTGTTGTACATTTAAAATGAATGTGTTTCCTATTTTGGATTTGATCGCAATGTTTTTAGCATTATCCTGTTTTGTGTCCACCACTTTTGGTATGCTTATTTAGGCTTCTTTGTAAGGCTTATAGGTTCTTAAACAGTAAAGAAGAATATTATTTAACTTTTCTGTTTCTGTGATTTTTGGTACAATCCTGTTTTGTGTCCACCATATTTTGTTCAATTAGTGTTCTTTATGAGTATTCAATCATGTTGGACAGTACAAATCAATGTTAATGCCTTTTCTATATCATATTGTGTTTTTTTTAATCCTGTTTTGTGTTCACCACTTTTTGGTTGCTGCATTTGGCTTGTGGGTGATGGTTGGAGGTTATTTTACAGTAAAGAGGAGGAATACTTTTGTTTTACGTATGTTGCTAATGTTTCAGATGCTATCCTGTTTTGTGGCCACCTCTTTTTTTTTTTTGGTTTCTGTGAAACTGTCTGCATTCCTAAATTGTATAGGTTTTTGTGAAGTTTGTTGAACTGTGTTTTGTTCCTTATTCAATTTATATGTTTTGTTTTTTTTTACTTGAAATTGATGTATTGGCGGCCATTAATCATATATAGTTCCTATATTTTTTCTACTTGTTATACTTTACCTTGATTGAAGTGTTGTTCTTGTCCGAATGACAGAGGGTCCCCTCCTGCCAATCTTAATCTGCCGGTCTTCTTGTAGTGTCTGTTTGAAAAAGAAAGTGAAATGGTTAATTGTTATATTTCTTGTTTTTGATTTAGCAAAGCATGGTCTTTTTCAGCATGTAATGTATTTTTCTATCTTACCTCTTCTTCTTTCTTTGTGTTCTTTAAAAGGTATTTTCTCTCACAGTGCACGGTGCAAATTCTTGAGTGACGCTGTTGATGCAGAGTCTGTTTGTGAATAGTGAAAAAAAGGGCAAATATTCAGCTTTAGGTTACATATGTATTAGTGTCATATTATTTTTTGCTATGAGTTGCAGTAAATAATGTCATTTAAATATACTTGTTTGATTAGTTTCATTTAACATTAGTTTGTTTTAGGGCCTACACACATAAATGTGCGTGTGACATGTCACTATACATGAATCACATTTTCATAGTTAAAGTTGTTTTTTTTTGTCCTGTCTTTATAATAAAATGTAATATATTATAGCTTACCTCTCTGTTGTAATTTGCACAATGTAAAGTAGTAAATTAGGAAATAATTATCTTCTCAAGTAACAGCAGCAGTTAACTATCCAGTCACTCCGTTCATCACCTGATGAGAAATGTAGAATTTTCTGGAAAGTAGGCAGTATTTATAAACTTTCAAGTGCCTCAGACCGTTAGAACGCAATACGCATGCGCTATTTGCGTTCCAGCTTACAATTTGCGTTCCATCCGCCATTTTATGCGTAGTAGTTTTCAAAATGGTGGTTAATATCAGTGTGGTACGTGCCGCATAGTACGTTTTTCAGTTTTGCAAGTCACTGTAGTATTTTTACGTCTGTAGTCTCATTTTCGTTTTGTTTAGCGGCCATTTTTTCTCTCGCTTAGGTGATTTTTGACAGTTTAAACTCGTTTTTTTGGACTTAAATGGACGTGTAAATTAACTTTTCGAGGTGCCCGATGTCCCCCCGTCGCTGTTAGTAAGCTTTTTATGTGTTCATTGTCTTTATTTCTTGTTTTTCTAATGTTTTCATGCTCGCCGTTTTCGGCCGTTTTCAGCATGGAAATACACTAAATGTCTTTGTGGCAAATGTACTGCTAATCTATATACTGCATGTGATCTATCGTGCATTTCAAATTTTAAAAGCCGCCACATAGCGAGTATCTACAGGAGATGCAAGTTCATCATGTACTAACTCAGTGCTTTCGGTATTGTCTGCACTTTTGACGACTACAGTAGCTGCATCATGGCCTTTGTAAATATATTTGTACACACAGGAGGGAGAACAAAGATCCTATTGTAGGGCACACCTACTAATCTAAATCTTAGAAAAAAGAGAATAAACTAAATAATAAAACTTAGCATTTAATGGTATTTAAAATCCTTATTAAAATATATGCACATAGGTGGCAGAGAGGTAATAATGTTCTAATCTGTTACAAAAATAAATAAGTCCTAAAAGTACAAGCTGTATACAATATAAAGTGCTAGTGTTGGTCACAGATAAAGTGATTGTCGTGCAAAAAAAGTGCAAAGTATAAAGTGCCAAGTGCTAATAGTTCATGAGGTACACAGCTATTGATGTGCACCAAAATAAGTGATTGATATATGAATATAGTGTATATAGCGAGCTGTATAGGCTTAGAACATGAGGTAGTCCAGCTTAATTGCTGGAATTAAATAGAAGGCACTGTACCCAATATAGGGAAAAAATGCCCCAAAATATTTTGAAGTCCCAAGACTGGACAGTTTAATAATATGTATTACTGTCCTAGAGTGACAGTGTGGGCCAGTAGAGATGTAGACCCAATATTGCCTTAATATTGAAAATAGATTCTGCGTGGTTCTTCAGGATCTGACTAGTAAAGCTATACCTTTCTGAACGTAGATATTGCTAAATAGCTCAGTTCTAACCATCGGGGAAGGGACTTTAAACTATGGGCCTGAGGAGAAAACCACGTTAGCTCTCTGCTTAGCACGCCGCGGTCTAGACGCACAGCAGTGACGTCATCGACCCACGACTGCGTTCCTACGTGAACCCGACGCACGTTTCTTGTATTTCATCAAGGGTTACGCCAGTCTTCCCCTAGAGCTTATTTAAAGGCTGGTGTAGTCATGGCAACACAAACGGAGTTAAAAACCTGAGGAAAATAGTGTCAATATGTAATCCTCAATTTATGCAATTAAAAATAGTAGTAAATAGACTCTTGAGGTTGAAAAAACATTAGAATAAAGAAAGTCTATAGAGGATAAGCGTGATAGGGCTAATATATTATGATACTAGAAGAAATATAGGCAAATAGTATGGTTGATGTGTATATGGAAGTTGAGCAAATAAACTTCAGTATCATTATGACATAGCACATATAAATAGAATTTAAATTGACTATAGTTATTATATAGGTATAATTTGCTGCTTTATATTAAATGTATACAGCAAAGTTATAATAACCTTAACTATTTTGCCATATAGTAGTGTAGTACTTCTTTAATAATATGCTGGTTCATATTAACTATATATAGAATACAAAAAAGTAGAAAACAGGACAAGTATCCTTTAAACTGTTAGTGCACACCCTCTGCCCAGTTGAACAATATAGAGTGGAAGGAAAGATGATATAAAACGTAACATTTATTAGTGTGGTTAAAAACTGTAGTTAAAATATTGAAAGTCTGACGAGATACAATTTGTGGGGGAATGAGAAATAGTTGATTAGGGCTTCCTTATAAATCCAATGCATAGGAATATATATTATATCCTCATTATAAAGTGATAATTAGTAGTGAAAATCAAAGTGCATATAGTGGAGTACAAATGAGTAGCAGAAACATAGGTCCAATTAAAGGCCTATGTGTTTGCACTGATAAATATTGCACTTTTTAGGGAAAGTGCGTAGTGCTTACAAAATAGTGATTATTGCACTTATTAATATTGCACCTTTTTATTGTTGCTGTCTAAAGTGATAAGTGCCAATACATTTATAAATAAGCTATTGAGTAAATACAATAGATAAAGTGCTTGTGCTAGCTGAGGATATAAATATATGGTATAGGTCCTTTGTTGCAAGGTAAAGCCCTATATTGTAATTATAATAACGATTGTTTGTGTCCCCACACTGTCTATGGAGCTGGGTAGCCTAATGAGTTCCACACTCAAGTATTCATTTTTTGAATATAATATTCTATTGTAGTTAGGTGTGGATGCTCTTATTAAAACATATATTGTAGATGGTAAGTCTGTATTAATGTGAAGCGTCCCAGCTCCAAACAACTGCCCGCGTGTGGCCTATGCGTCTGCGTATGACGTCATAGGTCAGCGTGGCGGCGTTGTGCGTGCAACCCGACGCACGTTTCTGAAAATTTCATCAGGGGTTACGGGGAGAATGTCAGAGGAGCTATTTATGCTCCTTAGTTGCCTTGGCAACCTCAAAATGTAAAACTTAAATCATTAAACTCTTTTAAAAGGTGTTTTTATAAAAAACAAGTTATATAGAGATGAATTAATTGAAAGTCACATGGACAAGTATATTGGCTTTATTAATATACTAGGGAGTATAGTAGAGTTAGAAAAGGTAGATATTCTATATATAACACAACATATGGCACTTAACATAGGGTTATAATGGGTATATTTATTTTGTTTTTATTATTAATTGCCCCTTATACATAATTCAGATAATGATGAACAGTATATATTTTAGTTATCCATAGTTAGCCATCAAAATAGGTTTAAATAGGAACTGCTATTAATATTAATCCATCATTGATCATGTTGAATATGCTATTCTGTATACGATTGATGGGAGTATTATTCATATATCTATATGTGTTGCCATAATTAAGGAATGTATCACTACAACATATTGGCTCCAAATTCAAAATGTACAATAGTACACATATGGGCCTCATTCAATTGCAATTTTGCCAATTGAATAGGGCTCTAAATAAGCACATAGCATATTTTTTTAAAGAAGTTTTTAGTTAGTGAAAACCTTGTTTTTGGATAGATGTTTACTAACTAAAAACTTCTTAAGAAAAAATATGTTATGTGCCTATTTAGAGCCCTATTCAATTGGCCAAATAGCAATTGAATGAGGGCCATGGTATATAGATACCTGGTTATATCAAAAAATAGTAGATTCCTTAGATAAATGGGGTAAAGGTAAAACCGTCATTGAGACCCCAAGGTTTTTTAGTCTTGAGTGTAAAGATCCAATAGGCCTCCTTTTTTAGTAGTTCCTTATCAACATTCCCTCTTCTGATATTGTTTTTAATGCAGTCAATGGCTATAAATGATATATTGTTGAGATCACCATTGTGTTGGGAATTTACATGATTGGCCACTGGAGTGTCATATTCTTTAGTGATGCTATATATATGTTCTAATATTCTGCGCCTGAATTCTCTACAGGTTTTGCCTATGTATTTCATCCCACATTTACAAATCATGAGGTATATCAACCCTACAGTTTTACATGTCATTAAGTGTTGGATCTTGAAATTCTCAATTCCATCTTTTGAGGGAAAAGTTTTGGTGGTATTCACATATTTGCATGCTTTACATGATAAACATTTATAGCAGCCTTTTGTTCTATTAAGCCAAGTGTTGATTTTAGTATTTTCCAAATGGCTTCTGGATAGCATATCTCTCAAATTAGTTGATCTTCTGCTAGTGATTTGGGCCTGGTTGCTTAGAAATGGTTTTAAATCATCATAACCCAGGAGAATCTTCCAATGGTCATTGAATATTTTTCTGATTTCATGCCATTTACCATTATAGGTGCCTATGCATCTGACCATTTCATCATGTTGTTTGTTTTTGTTCAACAACAGTAGGTCACGGTCTACTGCTTTGGCCCTAATGGTAAATGGCATGAAATCAGAAAAATATTCAATGACCATTGGAAGATTCTCCTGGGTGATGATGATGTAAGACCATTTCTAAGCAACCAGGCCCAAATCACTAGCAGAAGATCAACTAATTTGAGAGATATGCTATCCAGAAGCCATTTGGAAAATACTAAAATCAACACTTGGCTTAATAGAACAAAAGGCTGCTATAAATGTTTATCATGTAAAGCATGCAAATATGTGAATACCACCAAAACTTTTCCCTCAAAAGATGGAATTGAGAATTTCAAGATCCAACACTTAATGACATGTAAAACTGTAGGGGTGATATACCTCATGATTTGTAAATGTGGGATGAAATACATAGGCAAAACCTGTAGAGAATTCAGGCGCAGAATATTAGAACATATATATAGCATCACTAAAGAATATGACACTCCAGTGGCCAATCATGTAAATTCCCAACACAATGGTGATCTCAACAATATATCATTTAAAGCCATTGACGGCATTAAAAACAATATCAGAAGAGGGAATGTTGATAAGGAACTACTAAAAAAGGAGGCCTATTGGATCTTTACACTCAAGACTAAAAACCCTTGGGGTCTCAATGACGGTTTTACCTTTACCCCATTTATCTAAGGAATCTACTATTTTTTGATATAACCAGGTATCTATATACCATATGTGTACTATTGTACATTTTGAATTTGGAGCCAATATGTTGTAGTGATACATTCCTTAATTATGGCAACACATATAGATATATGAATAATACTCCCATCAATCGTATACAGAATAGCATATTCAACATGATCAATGATGGATTAATATTAATAGCAGTTCCTATTTAAACCTCTTTTGATGGTTAACTATGGATAACTAAAATATATACTGTTCATCATTATCTGAATTATGTATAAGGGGCAATTAATAATAAAAACAAAATAAATATACCCATTATAACCCTATGTTAAGTGCCATATGTTGTGTTATATATAGAATATCTACCTTTTCTAACTCTACTATACTCCCTAGTATATTAATAAAGCCAATATACTTGTCCATGTGACTTTCAATTAATTCATCTCTATATAACTTGTTTTTTATAAAAACACCTTTTAAAAGAGTTTAATGATTTAAGTTTTACATTTTGAGGTTGCCAAGGCAACTAAGGAGCATAAATAGCTCCTCTGACATTCTCCCCGTAACCCCTGATGAAATTTTCAGAAACGTGCGTCGGGTTGCACGCACAACGCCGCCACGCTGACCTATGACGTCATACGCAGACGCATAGGCCACACGCGGGCAGTTGTTTGGAGCTGGGACGCTTCACATTAATACAGACTTACCATCTACAATATATGTTTTAATAAGAGCATCCACACCTAACTACAATAGAATATTATATTCAAAAAATGAATACTTGAGTGTGGAACTCATTAGGCTACCCAGCTCCATAGACAGTGTGGGGACACAAACAATCGTTATTATAATTACAATATAGGGCTTTACCTTGCAACAAAGGACCTATACCATATATTTATATCCTCAGCTAGCACAAGCACTTTATCTATTGTATTTACTCAATAGCTTATTTATAAATGTATTGGCACTTATCACTTTAGACAGCAACAATAAAAAGGTACAATATTAATAAGTGCAATAATCACTATTTTGTAAGCACTAGGCACTTTCCCTAAAAAGTGCAATATTTATCAGTGCAAACACATAGGCCTTTAATTGGACCTATGTTTCTGCTACTCATTTGTACTCCACTATATGCACTTTGATTTTCACTACTTATCACTTTATAATGAGGATATAATATATATTCCTATGCATTGGATTTATAAGGAAGCCCTAATCAACTATTTCTCATTCCCCCACAAATTGTATCTCGTCAGACTTTCAATATTTTAACTACAGTTTTTAACCACACTAATAAATGTTAAGTTTTATATCATCTTTCCTTCCACTCTATATTGTTCAACTGGGCAGAGGGTGTGCACTAACAGTTTAAAGGATACTTGTCCTGTTTTCTACTTTTTTGTATTCAATTAATTATATCCTATTGTAGCACCCCTTTACTATATCCTGGAATCTTTGGGTACCTGGAGCCACCTGTGTTTTTCTCTTTTTGTACCTATTAACTATATATAGCACACAGAGTTGATATTGAATAAAGCTAGAGTAGTCCATTACAAAAATGCCCTATATTGTGAATCATATAGTTCTATCTATTGCAGAGAATGGCCCACAATGATGACAAGCTCACTTAATAAAAATATATATTAGTAGAATACTATATATTACTTATATAACAACACTCTGGCGAAAAAAGGGGGGCTAGATACAGATTGATTTTGTCCAAGTATAAACTGGAATTATCATTTGGATTATCTCTAAAGATTATATAAAGGGAGTGAAGGTGAAGCCTTCATTAAGGCTTTTCGGTTTCTTGGTGTCTAGTAAATAGATCCATTTGGCCTCTTTTTTGAGTAACTCAGTATCTGTATCGCCTCTCCTTATTGTTTTTTCCACATGATCAATGCCTGTAAATGTCAACACTCTAACATCTCCTTTATGTTTATTGTTAACATGTTTGGCTATTGGTGTGTCATATTCTTTTTGGATGCTATAAACATGTTCCAGAATACGTCTCCTGAGTTCTCTACAGGTTTTGCCTACGTATCTGGCTCCACATAAACATGTAACTAGATATATGACCCCCTCTGTTTTACAAGTTATAAGGTGTTTTATCTTGTATGTTATTTTTTCAGAGTGAAAATATTTGGTAGGTTTGACATATTTACAACCTTTGCATTTATGGCATTTAAAGCAACCTTTTGTTTTTTGTAACCATGATTGGCCTTTATCTGTTTCCAAATTACTTTTTGAAAGGTGATCTCTGAGATTTCTTGACCGTCTGCTAGTGATTGCAGCTTGAGGGGGTAAGTAGGGTTTTAGATCTTTATCATCCATTAAAATACCCCAATGTTTATTAAAGATCTTTTTAATCTCATGCCATTTGTTATTGAAGGTTCCAATACATCTTACAGTATTGTCAGATTCTTTCTTTTTGTCCTTTAGAAGAGAATCTCTCCTGGTGTTTTTGGCTCTTTTATAGGCCTTCTTTAGAGTATTTTTTGAGTAGCCTCTCTCCAAAAACCGACATTGTAGATCCTGAGATTCCATTTCAAAGTCTTTGTCATTGGAACAATTCCTTTTTATTCTTAGGTACTGACCAATAGGTATGCCTTCAATCAGGGCCTTTGGATGACTACTTTTTGCATGTAGCAAGCTATTTGTAGCCGTAGGTTTTCTAAAGGTCTTAGTGCCAATAGTACCATTTTCTGTTTTGAATATTTCTAAATCTAAGAATGTAATTGATTCATGGTGGTTTTCTGATGTTAAAAAAAGGCCTAAATTATTAGTATTAAGGGTTTGTACAAAGTTCTGTAGCTGTTCATTAGAGCCATTCCAGAGTATTAAAATATCGTCGATGAATCGAACCCAAAGTTCTATATGAGATGTATATATTTCCATATCTTCTCTAAACCTTGAACTACTAGCTCTAACTAAGAGTCACTCTTCAAATCTTTCCAAACAAGAAACACAGGCCCTACAAGAACTAAAAACCAATAAGCATATTATTATAAAAAATGCAGATAAAGGGGGCAATGTAGTTGTTTTGGACAAAATAGACTATATTGAAGAATGCCTTAGATTACTCAGTGACAAAAATTGTTACACTAAATTAAGTTTGGACCCAACAGTAAGATTTTTAGAAGAACTATCAGAGATACTCCATAAAGGCCTAGCAAATAAATCCATTAATAAACAAGAATTTGAATTTATGTTTACTAAAAATCCTAAAGTGGCAACTTTTTACACTATACCAAAGATTCATAAGAACCCTAAGAAGCCCCCAGGAAGACCGATAGTATCGGGGATCGGTAATCTAACTGAAAACTCTAGTAAATATCTAGATCAAATTCTGAGACAATTTGTATTTAGCCTCTCCTCCTATGTCAAAGACTCGAAGGAAGTACTTAACAAACTAGATGGCATACAATCAACAAGAAACACCATATTGGTGTCACTGGATGTGGAGGCTCTATACACTAGTATCCATCATACCTATGGAATAGCTGCTGTTAAATATTTTCTTAACAAACAAGGTATGCAATATACTATACATAATGAGTTTCATTTGGCTCTATTAGAATTTATCCTAACTCACAACTATTTCATCTTTATGGATAAATTTTATAAACAAATACGTGGCACAGCAATGGGCACAGCCTGTGCACCCACCTACGCTAATTTATTTTTGGGTTGGTGGGAAGAGCAATTGGTCTTTAGAGAAGATATGGAAATATATACATCTCATATAGAACTTTGGGTTCGATTCATCGACGATATTTTAATACTCTGGAATGGCTCTAATGAACAGCTACAGAACTTTGTACAAACCCTTAATACTAATAATTTAGGCCTTTTTTTAACATCAGAAAACCACCATGAATCAATTACATTCTTAGATTTAGAAATATTCAAAACACTGGGTAAGCATTTTTTATTTTCTTGCAGCTTCATACATTGGTCAACAGCTTCCATTGTATCTAGGACATATAGTTGAGCAATTTTTTTTGCTCTCATTCCTCTGGATGTAAATGGGAAGTACAATGATAAATTTGGCCTTGGACTTTAAAGCAGTAAGGACCATGTCCTGGTACATTAGCAGCTATTGTTGCCCCCATAGATGCAAAGGATATGGCACTATTGTAGGATCTTATGTTTGTCTTGAAATTTTTGTAGTTTGGAAAAGTAGGTTCAGTCATAATGTTTTGTAAATGTATTGGGAATTGTTTTCTTTCTGGAAGTTTAACCTTGCCTTTTTGACAGCAACTAATGAATTGTCTACCTCTGGGTCTTTCCTGTCTGTACTGACATAGAATATTCATGTCACGACAATTATGAACCTCTACTGCTAAAGACTTGAGTAAAGGACAATTTGAAGAGCATATATCAGTTTCAGTTTCTAATTCATCATTTGAAATGTTATGTGATGTTTAAGGAACAGGTTCTAAATGCTTTTGTTTTTTATTGGCTTTTTTGGGTGTATCTTATTTTTTCAGCTGATACTCTTTTGCTTACTTGTCTTTTCCGTTCTTTTTCTCGTCTAATTTCCTTTTGCTCCGGCGTCTGCTGGTTTGCCTATCCTTGTTGTCGTTCTCTAGCTTGACGTCTTATCTTTTCCTGTTTGGTCTCGTTATCAGCCATCTTAATCTGTAAATGAAAATAATGTATCATTAGTTTAGTTTGAGATGTTAAGTTGGTTTATCAAATCTTTTTGTTGCAACACTGTTGTGATTGTAAATTAACTTTGTTTGTATGTGATTGAAGTTCATTGTAGATGAACTTTCTTTCTATTGTTAAATGAGTCTGTTTTATTTTTTTGCTCTTACTTTATCTCTTGTAGGTTGTAATTTTTGGCTTCGATGCAAAGCACACCCAAGGTAATTGCATTATAGCTTATTGTAGATGTAGTAGGTTTATAGTGTTAAATGAAATCGTTTTTTTTTTTTTTTTTTGGTTGTTCAGTGCTTTTTATCTTGTAGGTTAGTAGGTTTGGCTTAGAGGCATAGTATAGGGAAAAAATTGTAATATATTGCTCTTTCTAATTTGTACTGCAGGGGATTGTTGTAATAGTATCCTTCTATTTTACTTAAAGGCTTATATGTTGTGCCTGTGAAAAGAAGGTTTTTATTGTTGTTTGTTAGGTGTTAGTAGTATTTGTTGTAGTATTCTATTTTATGTGTCTGGTTAGGTTTTGTGACTAACATTGTACGTTAGGGCTGTGAATTGAGAATTTAAATTTATTTTTTTATGTGTTTTCACTATTTATTTGACTATGCTGTTTAATCTTGGGCATTTTTTTTTTGATAGATTGAAGTTCGGGTTTACTGTTAAACGTTGTTGTACGTAAACGGTAATTAGTAGGTAAATGAGAAATGTGTCAGTAATATTTTGTGAAAGCGGTTCATTTGTGGTGCTTATTGTTGTTGGTGTGTTGTTGTTTTATTTTGTTTTTTCTCTTGACATGGATGCACAGCAAACATGTTTATTTTGTTTTCTATTTTTTTAACTTGTTACACTGTACCTTGTTTGAAGTGTGATTTCAAGATGAATATCCCTGGATCCGCTGTTGGAAATCTTCGTGCGATAGTCTTGATGCAGTGTCTGTTGTAAAAGAAAAAGATAAATGTTATTTGATTCAAATGTATTTCTCATGAATAGCATAGTTTATTTTTTTTATACTGTATCTGTTATCCTGATTTCTTATGCTATGCTATTTTTTGTGCATCACTTTAAAATTGTTTCATTTTAGTTCTATGTTAGTTATATTTTTTTGAGAGTAATCATTAATGTTATTTACATTTTGTATATGTTAGCAATGTTTGTTGGACTATCCTGTTTTGTGTCCACCACTTTTGGGATGCTGTATTTGGCTTGTGGTTGAGGGTTAAAGGTTGTTGTAGAGTAAAGCTGACTGTGAATTATATTTTCTCTATGTTGGAAATATTTACAGTAGTATCCTGTTTAGCGTCCACCACTTTTGTTAGGCTTATTTTGGTTACTTTGTTAGGGTTATAGGTTGTTCAACAGTAAAGAGGAATGTTAAGTTACTTTTGTATATGTTGTTGGTATTTTTTGTACAATCCTGTTTTGTGTCCACCACATTTTGGATGGTCCATTTGCCACTTTTGGTATGCCTAATTTGGCTTGTTTGTGAGGGTTACAGGTTGTTGGACAGTAAACAGGAATGTTAATTGCCTTCTCTATATGTTGTGGCGCTTTTTTGTACTATCCTGTTTTGTGTTCACCACTTTTGGGATGCTGCATTTGGCTTGTGGGTGATGGTTAGAGGTTGTTGTACAGTAAACAGGAGGAATACTTTTGTTTTCTGTATGTTGCTAATGTTTGGTATGCTATTCTGTTTTGTGTCCGCCACTTTGTATTATCAATTGTTTTTTCTGTGCAAGTGTGTTTATTTGGAAATTGTATATGTCTTTGGAAAGTTTCTTGAACTGTGGTGTTTTTGTGTTGCTGCAATTTGTATTGAGGCTTGTATTTTGTAGTTTGACTTCTCATATTGGCGGTCAGTAAACATGGGATTTGTGTTTCTTTTTGTACTTGTTATACTATACCTTGGTTGAAGTCTTTTTCTTGTCCAAATGACAGAGGGTCCCCTCCTGCCAATCTTAATCTACCAGTCTTCTTGTAGTGTGTGTTTGAAAAAGAAAGTGAAATGGTTAATTGTATATTCCTTCTTTTGTTTTTTGCAAAGCATGGTCTTTTTGTGCATGTAATGTATTTTTCTATCTTACCTCTTCTTTCTTTCTGTTCTTTAAAAGTGATCCACTTTCACAGTCCACGGTGCAAATTCTTGAGTGACACTGTTGATGCAGAGTCTGTTTGAATAGTGATAAAAACAGGAAAGATTGAGCTGCAGGTTACATATGTATTGTTGTCATCTTTTTTTTTTTTTATATGAGTTGCTGTGACTTAATGTCAGTTGAATATACTTCTTTGATTACTTTGAGTTAAGATTAGCTTGTTGTAGGGCCTATACACATACTGTATATGTGCATGTCACATGTCACTATACATGAATGACATTTTGATTGGGAATGTTTGAAATGTTTTATTTTTTTGCTATTTTTTTTTGGTGTCTTTCTTAATAAATTAAATATATTATAGCTTACCTCTCAGTTGGAATTTGCAGATTGTGAAGTTGTAAATTAGAAAGTAATTCTCTTCTGAAGTAACGGCAGCAGTGACATGTCCAGTCACACTGTTCATCACCTAAGGAGAAATGTAGAATTTTCTGGAAAGTGGGCAGTATTTATAAACTTTGAGGAGGTTGAAACCGTTAGAACGCAATACGCATGCAATATTTGCGTTCCAGCCGCCATTTTCCGGCTATTAGTTGTCTTTTCATGTAAAATGGTGGGTAATAGCAGTGTGGTACGTGCCACATAGTGTGTGTTACGTGCCTCGTGAACTTGACTGGAGCGTTCCTTCCGTTTTGCAAGTAAGTGTAGTATTTTTGCGTCTTTAGTCTCGTTTTCGTTTTGTTTGGCGGCCATTTTTTCTCTCACTTAAAGAGTTTAGACACCCATAAATCACCTAATTTGGACTTAAATCGAGGTGTAACTTCACTTGCAAAGGTCCTGGGTGCCCCCCCCGCCCCCACCCCCCACCCCCTTCCTGTGGGTAAGCTTTTTATGTGTTTGTTGTGTGCATTTCTTGTGTTTCGAATGGTTTTCGGGTCGCGCGGGTTGCGTCCTTGTTTTCGGATCTCGTACGTCTTTTTCTGAAAATCCGTAGGTGTTTGGTGCTGTTTTGCGTCTTTAGAGTCCTGTAGCCTCATTTTCGTTTTATTTCGGCTGCCATTTTTTCTCTCACTTAGGGGATTTTCGAGTGTCTAAACTCTTTTATTTCTAGTTAAATTGAGGTGTAACTTCAGTTTTAGAGGTCCTGGGTGCCCCCCCCCCCCTTGCTGTAGGTAAGCTTTTTATGTATTTGTTGTGTGTATTTATTGTGTTTATCATGTTTTCATGTGCACAGGTTTTGGGGCGTTTTTTGCGAGGTCGTAATGGGTTGTAACGCGTGTCGTATTTCTGTGTCCTAAGTCCGTTAATTTTGTGAGGTCCGCAGTTGCTGGCAAGGAGCGCCTTCGGTGCTCCATGCCAGCAACTGCGGCACTTGCTTCGCGAGCCCTTAGCGTTAGCAACAACCCGCATGCTCACAACTATATATGTGATGTCATCTCCAGCCTAGCACATCATAGATGTAATTAGCTAATCTGGCAATCAATGGGTCAAAACAGATTACAGTACTATAGAGGTATCTGCTCACTGTATACTCAGCACATCTTGTTTTAACCCCATCATGATCACTCAGTCACAGTTTAAGTATAACACAGAACACAGTAATATTACATAAGGGATTACATACAGTATACAAGATAAGGCATATGCCATAAGACCACATGAAGCATGGTGTTACACAATGGCACTATGTCTTGGGGCTAGTCACCCCACCACCCACATTTCCCATGTGGGAATATAGTTCTCCTACCGATTTTCCAATGGGGCAGTCTGTCCTCTATGGTGGCTCAATGGACCAGGATCCAGGCCCTGGAAAGGGGTCCATGACATTAATTCCCCCTTCGAGACAGCAGTTCTTGAACTGCAGCCCATAGCCCAAGTCACCATCCAAAGAAAAAATGTTGGCCCAATTAAGTAGCTACTGCATAAGTCTGAGTGCATGTCCTCCTCCTGGAGGGGGTATGAGGTTTGCCCGGTCTGGGGGTGGTTGTCCATCCTTCAGGAAAGTGTCCACAGTCTCTAACCCAATTTCTGTAGGGTCTTGGGCACATAGTCCATTTGTACAGTCCTTCCAAGGGGTATCTGAGCAAGTAGCCACTTCTCAGCCACCCTCCCCCTTTTATTCACAATATCTGGGATACCAATCCTCAGGATCCAAGGTAGCAACACAGTCCAACCCCAGCTCCTTTGCCTTCAATAACCCACCCCAAATTGCAGCCATCAATCTTGGGGACACATCCAAGGTCTCAGGAACTAGGATCTAAACCAGGGGCATACTGCTACCCCCTTGGCCACAGGCAGGTAGTGGCTCTGGGGTATCTTATCTAGGGAGCAGATCAGGTGGGGGTAAAAAAACACTTCCCTACCAGCACAATCTCTTTAGAGTCAGATGTCAGTGCAGGGTTGGAGAAAAACAGAGCAGGACTCAGGGTTAGGGTCTCTGGATAGAGACCCTTTCCTGGCTGAGGCTCACCCAGGGTAGCAGACTTTGCTGGGGTCGGTTGCTGCACCAGGTGGGTATCCACAAGGGCTGGTAAGGTTGGGATCACTTTTGTAGCTAGGGTACGCCGAGTCAGGTCCTCTGGTACCCCATACCCACTTGCCCAGATCCTTTAGCTCTGGGTTTGCCTGGACTGAAGCAATCCCAGTCAGCCCTGCTGGTAACTCTCGGGGTTTGGGAGTGGAGACTCAACTTGCTCCTTCCTCAGGGTCTCAGGGCCAGTGCCCTCACCTGAACTCCCACACTTATCTTGATCCACCTGACCCATGCTGGGGAAGAGCTTCAGGGTCTCATGGGATGCCCCCTCTCCTGATAGCCCCATGCCCCGATCTGGCATCACACTGTCAGTCTTGGCATCTCCACCTGTTTCCTGACAGCCAGGACATCAGCGTTCTGTGATTCAGGACAGGTAACAGTCCACAGGTAGTTGGGTGGTCTCTCAGGGTTTGCACCCTCCTCTGCCAAATGCTCAGTCTCCAGCTCCTCGCCCTTGGTTCTCTGGTTGTTGACCATCTCCCAGTGGCGGGTGCTACTTAACACTGCTCCCGGTCTTGCATCTACCAGGGTCTGAACTGTTCTCCCAGCCTCCCTATCCTGGTGAGTTCCCAGCAGTCCCTCTAATCTCACCTGTTCTGTAGTGGTCAGATCTCCAGGTACCTTCTGGTTTCCTTCCTCCACCTTATAGGGGTGTAGCCAACAGTCCATTTCCTCTAGCAGTGTATCCTCAGCTGTGAAAGCATGGAAAAACTCCAAGTACTTGAGCCAGGTCCCACCTGGACCCACTTCCTCAAGCAGTTCCTCGTACTCTTTTTCCAAATCCATTTCTTTATGGACCAATGGTTTCAGCAACCTTTCTTCTTCTGTCCCTGGGTCAATTTCCACGTCCTTTTGTAGTTTTGCACCAATATGATTTCCCAGCACTCTGTGGTTCCAAAGCCACACTTTGTATCGCCATGCAACACATCAGGAAGCCCTTCAACCAGTCCAAGCCTGTAGAACGAAGGCATTGTGATGCAGGAGTTGGAAGCATTAGGTCCACATACTGATGTTCTAAGTCGAGCTCCAACCATACCAGGTTCTCAAGCCATTCTGCTAGCTTTTCACCTAGCTGGAGCCCAAGGGAAGCCATCCGCTGATTTAGAAGAGCTCTCCACCTATCCTCTTCTGTGGATCCAGGCCCTAGAAAGGGGTCCGTGACACTGCTCATCTCAAAATTCAGTAGTGTACAGATATTATAAGCAAGTATTAGTATTCTCCTCCTTGAATATTGACTTGGCTTATGACCCTTACAGTGCCTTGCAAATGTATTCGACCCCCCCCCCCCCCCTTTGCATTTTATTTGTGTTTTGTTGCCTCACAACCTGGAATTAACATGGATTGTTTGAGGATTTGCATCATTTAATTTACAGAACATGCCCACAACTTTGAAGATGTTTTTTTTTTTTTTTTTATTGTGAAGCAAACAACAAATAGGACAAAATAACAGAAAAAAGTCATTGTGCATAACTATTCACCCCCCCCTAAAGTCAATACTTTGTCGGTAATCATAGCTCCAAGTCGCTTTGGCTAAGCCTCTATGAGCTTGCCAAATCTTACCACTGGGAGTTTTGGCCATTCCTCTTTGCAAAACTGCTCCAGCTCCTTCAAGTTGGATGGTTTGCACTTGTGAACAGCAATCTTTAAGTCTGACCACAGATTTTCTATTGGATTGATGTCTGGGCTGGGACTCGGCCATTCCAACACATTTACATGTTTCCCCTTAAACCACTCAAGTGTTGTTTTAGCAGTGTGTTTGGGGTCATTGTCCTGCTGGAAGGTAAACCTCGGTCCTAGCCTCAAATCACACACAGAGTGGTACAGGTTTGGCTCAAGAATATCCCTGTATTTAGCACCATCTATCTTTCCCTCAACTCTGACCAGTTTCCCAGTCCTGGCTGCTGAAAAACATCCCCACAGCATGATGCTGCCACCACCATGTATCACTGTGGGGATGGTGCACTTTGGGTGATGTGATGTGTTGGGTTTGCGCCAGACATATCGTTTTCTTGGATGGCCAAAAAGTTCAATTTTAGTCTCATCAGACCAGAGCACCTTCCTCCATATATTTTGGGAGTCTCCCACATGCCTTTTCGCAAACGTAACTTTTTGTTTTTTGCTGAAAGTAATGGCTTTCTTCTGGCCACTCTGCCATAAAGCCAAACTCTATGGAGCGTACGGCTTATTGTCGTCCTATGTACAGATACTCCAGTCTCTGCTGTGGAACTCTGCAGCTCCTCCAGGGTTACATTAGGTCTCACAATATATAATCTGTATGACTAACAGTATAGACACACTTTTATGGATACTTCCTCCAGTTTTGTTATTAAACTGAATAATTCTTACTAGTGATTTGCATATGTAAATAACCACCAGGATATGTCACTGAGATGGTTTGGAGAAAATAACACTGCACCTCAATAAAGAGGTCCAAGAAGGCCTGACCAAATAAATGTTGGATGCTTTCCCATGACATGGATAGGGAACACATTATTTTTCATTCATTTCATGTTTTAAATATTTAGAATTGTTCAAAAATATTAAGTCAGCTTAAACTTAATTGAATTTGAGGAGATTCTCAGAGTATGTAGGATCAATTTAACTCGTACAGCTTTATTACATATTATTGGCAGACTATTTTTATGATCATCTAAAAAACAGAAAACACACTGACATTTTTAACATAGCGTTTTCTTTGATGGCCGAAAAGTTCACTTTTAGTCTCCTCAGATCAGAGCACCTTCCTCCATACATTTTGGGAATCTCCCACATGCCTTTTCCCAAACTCAAAACGTGCCATTTTGTTTTTTGCTGAAAGTAATGGCTTTCTTCTGGCCACTCTGCCATAAAGCCCAACTCTATGGAGCGTACGGCTTATTGTCGTCCTATGTACAGATACTCCAGTCTCTGCTGTGGAACTCTGCACCTCCTCCAGGGTTACCTTAGGTCTCTGTGCTGCCTCTCTGATTAATGCCCTCCTTGCCCGGTCCATGAGTTTTGGTGGGCGGCCGTCTCTTGGCAGGCTTGCTGTTGTGCCATGTTCTTTCCATTTGGTTATGATAGATTTTATGGTGCTCCTGGGGATCATCAACGATTTGGATATATTTTTATAACCTAACCGTGACTTGTACTTCTCAACAACATTGTCCCTTACTGGTTTGGAGAGTTCCTTGGTCTTCATGGCAGTGTTTGATTAGTGGTGCCTCTTGCTTAAGTGTTGCAGCCTCTGGGGCCTTTTAAAAAGGGTGTGTATATGTAATGACAGATCATGTGACACTTAGATTGCACACAGGTGGACATAATTTCACTAAGTATGTGACTTCTGAAGGTAATTGGTTGCACCAGAGCTTTTTATGGGCTTCATAACAAAGGGGGTGAATACATACTGTGACAAACCACTTCTTTTACAGGTAGGATTGTCACCGATCTTGCAGTAACCACAGCCTTCTAGGGTATACAAAGTCCAGGACACCTTCAGCTCAGTTTTCCTTTTTTTTATTCAGTTTGAAAGCAGGTACTTTAAATAATAACAAAACAAACAAAATCCCTTGCTCTTACTTGAGCTCTTCCTAGACAGTACTTGCTATCTGCAATTGGGTGGCTTTCCCACTTACCAATTTCCCAAACAAAAGCAATGTCTTTGCAATAAGCGCAGCCTCTCCTAGCTGTCTTTTCCTCTCCCCCTTGGAGCAGGCTGCTCTCTTCTTTTAAAGGCCTGTCTGCTAATTGAGTAGCTACAGGTGAGTGCCAATTAGCTAACTCTTAAAAACCAGATCCAAGCTGTGGTCTGTTATACAGCAACTAGTGCTGTTGGAGCATTGGCCCCCCCTGCTCTCCAAATACTCCGCCCCAGGGACCCATACCATGTTTTGCAGAGCATCAGTTATGCATATTGCAAACTGTAACATCTCTCCCTGGGGCATTTAACTGAGAAATCCTCTGGTTGCTGTCTAGCAAATCAGGTCTGATGTATCTCCCATCAACCACTATTCCACCTTTATGCTCACATATCCTCCCCCCCAGCTCATACCCAAGGGTTTGAGCGACCATGGAAATCAGGGAGTGTACCCTCGAAAGCCCATCAGCATTACCTTGTTGCAGACTAGCCCTGTGTTCCACAGTGAAATTAAAAGATTGCAAACTCAAAAACCATCTGGTTACTCTGGAGTTACTTTCCCTGTTCTGATACATCCACGTCAGAGGAGCATGGTCCGTTATCAATCGAAACCTTCTGCCTAGTAGGTAGTATTTAAGAGAGTCTAATGCCCACTTAATAGCAAGACACTCTTTTTCAACAATAGAGTAGTTCTTCTCATGTGGGTTTAACTTTCTGCTCAAAAAGAAAACAGGGTGTTCTTCACCCTGGTATTCCTGTGAAAGAACAGCCCCCAAGCCCACATCAGAAGCATCTGTCTGAACTATAAAATCCCTGGAAAAATCTGGGGTCACTAAGACAGGATGGCTACAGATAGCTTCCTTCAGACTCTTAAAAGCCTTTTCTGCCTCAGGGCACCATTTAACTATGACTGGGGATTTTGCTTTAATAAGGTCTGTCAGGGGTGCAGCAATGGTAGCAAAATCTGGAATGAACCGCCTATAATATCCAATTAAACCCAAAAATGCCTTTACTTGTTTCTTTGTAAGGGGCTGTGGCCATTTTTGTATGGCTTCTACTTTGGCTTCCTGTGGTTTAACCAAACCCCTCCCAATAGAATAACCTAAGTACTTAGCTTCCTCTAAACCAATCGTACACTTGGAAGGATTGGCAGTTAAGCCTGCTGAGCGGATAGCATCAAGTACCGCTTGAACTTTAGGGAGGTGGGATTCCCAGTCTGCACTGTGGATGACGACATCATCCAAGTATGCTGCAGCATAACGAACATGAGGTTTAAGAATTCTGTCCATCATTCGTTGGAATGTGGCAGGTGCCCCATGTAACCCAAATGGCAATACAGTGTACTGAAACAGGCCACTGGGTGTTGAAAAGGCTGTCTTTTCTTTGGCTCTTTCAGTGAGCGGGACCTGCCAGTAACCCTTTGTTAAATCCAAGGTTGTTAGATAACGAGCTTTGCCCAGTCTTTCTATTAACTCATCAACTCTTGGCATTGGGTAAGCATCAAATTTTGAGAGGGCGTTTAACTTGCGGTAGTCATTGCAGAACCTCCATGTGCCATCAGGTTTTGGCACCAATACAATAGGACTACTCCAGTTACTCTGGGATTCTTCAATGACTCCAAGTTTTAACATGCTCTCAACCTCTAAGTTTATAACCTCCCTCCGGGCCTCAGGAATTCTATAGGGTTTGAGGTTAACTCTTTTCCCTGGTTCGGTTATTATGTCATGTTTAATCACTTTAGTCTTTCCTGGAACTATCGAGAAAACATCCCTATTTCTTCTGATGAAATCTCTGACCTCTTGCTTTTGATGGACAGACAGAGTCTTAGATACGTTCACATCTGGCTCTACTATAGGAGGTTCTGAAGGTTTTAAAGCAACCAGGACCTCCCTGTCCTTCCATGGCTTTAACAGATTTATATGATACAACTGTTCAGGCTTTCTTCTTCCTGGTTGTCTGACTTTATAATTGACATCACTCACTTTCTCTATTATTTCATAGGGTCCATGCCAAGTCGCAAGGAACTTATTCTCCACAGTAGGGACCAGAACCAATACCCTGTCTCCCGGTTGGAACACTCTGACTCTAGCATTACGGTTATAGCTGTTTTTCTGAGCCTGCTGGACTTCCAGCATGTGTTCCCTGACAATAGGCATGATGGTGGCCATTCTATCCTGCATTTGAGCTATATGCTCAATTACACTCCTGTGAGGAGTAGTCTCCTGTTCCCAGGTCTCCTTAGCAATATCCAATATTCCCCTGGGATGTCTTCCATATAATAATTCAAAAGGAGAGAAGCCCGTGGAGGCCTGTGGAACTTCCCTAATGGAAAACAGTAGATATGGCAATAAAAAATCCCAATTTCTTCCATCTGCATCAATTACCTTGCGTAGCATACTCTTAAGGGTTTTGTTGAACCTCTCTACTAAACCATCAGTCTGTGGGTGATATACTGAGGTCTTAAGATGTTTAACCTGCAAGAGCCTGCACAACTCTTTTGTGACTCTGGACATGAACGGGGTCCCCTGGTCTGTCAGTATTTCTTTAGGGATACCCACCCTACTGAACATCAACATAAGTTCCTTAGCTATTAGCTTTGCAGAGGTATTACGCAAGGGAATGGCCTCAGGATAGCGAGTTGCATAGTCCAAGATGACTAATATATATTGGTGTCCCCTAGCGGACTTTACCAGTGGCCCCACTAAGTCCATAGCGATCCTTTCAAAAGGCACGTCAATTATGGGTAAGGGTACAAGTGGACTACGAAAAGTCTTGAAAGGAGCCCTGTACTGGCACTCAGGACATGAGGAGCAATAGTTTGTAATAGCAGCAAACACTCCAGGCCAGTAAAACCGTCTAAGGACTCTCTCTCTAGTTTTTCCGACTCCCAAGTGTCCCCCTAATATGTGGCTGTGAGCCAACTTTAGCACTATATTCTGGTAAGTCTGAGGAACCAACAGCTGCCTAATGATGTCTGAATCCTTTTTTTCTACACGGTAAATTAGGTCATTTTGTACTTCAAAATAGGGGAACGGCAGTGCTCCTCCTGGCTGATTAACAACCCCGTTTACAACTTTAATATCATTTCTAGCTGTCACTAAAGTGGGATCTTCCCACTGAGCGCTTTTAAAGTTACCTGGACTAATTCCAATATCAATTAAGTCCTTATCCTTGTCTGCATTATTAGTAGGCTCCTCACTAGTTTGAGCTGGGTTATCTCCTATTAATACTGGTTTAGGGCAGTATTTTTTCTTTTTCCTTATTTTTCCGTCACAGTGGTCAAAACCCAAGTCAATATCGGAAAAAGGGAACACATTATCCTCGACAGACTGACTCATTTCTGATAAATTTTGATCTGTCTTTTGTAAAGCTGCCCATAATTTTAGAAAATGAGGAAAGTCTCTACCGATCACTACCTCATGGGCTAATCTAGGTACTACACCCACTCGGTACTTTAAATTCCCATACTGGGTTCCAATATTTACTTCCGCAGTGGGGTATTCCTTTTTATCACCATGAACACAGATAATGCCTATTTTCTGTCCATGATCAGGTTTTACACAAGGTATTATAGACTCTGCTACCAACGTAACCATACTACCTGAATCAAGTAATGCTTTAGACATTTTTCCATTCACAGTTACACAGCATTTATGAGCGTTATTATCATAGTCATTGTTAACAATACCATAACAACTGAGCAAAAATGAACGTGTTCCCTCATTTTTGCCCATATTGCATTCCATAGGTTCATCCTTAAATGGACAGTCTTTGGCCATATGACCATCCTCTTTGCACTTGAAACATTTGACAGTACAGTCTGACCACCAATTAGTTCCGTTCCCAGGCCTATTAGACCTGGATGCCCCCCTTAAACCTTGAACAGTCTTACCCGGTCTTGCAGAATCTTGGGGCTTAGGATTGCGAGGGTTTGCCTGTGAAGTAGGACATAGCAGTTCTCCTGCAGCCGCATATCTTTCCACCAAGGCAATCAGTTGGTCAGCTGTATGGGGGTCACTTTGGCTGACCCAGCGACGCAGGGAAGCTGGTAAACCACGCAAAAACCGGTCCATTACTAAGGTTTCCACAATGTGGCTAGCTGAATGGATTTCAGGTTGTAACCATTTCCGTGCAAGGTGTATGAGGTCAAACATTTGGGAACGTGCGGCTTTGTCTGAAGAATATGACCATGAGTGGAACCTTTGGGCACGTACTGCAGAGGTTACACCCAGTCGTGCCAAGATTTCAGCTTTCAATTTGCTGTAGATACTTGCATCGGCTGGTTCTAGGTCATAATATGCCTTCTGCGGCTCTCCACTTAGGAACGGTGCCAGTATGCTTGCCCACTCACCAGCCGGCCATCCGTCCCTCTCAGCAGTGCGCTCAAATGCCAGAAGGTACGCCTCAACATCATCTGATGCGGTCATTTTCTGAAGATAGTGGCTCGCCCGAATCACCTTTGGCCCCTGGTATCTTCCATCAGGGTCTCCATTCAGTTTTCCAGAGATCGCTTGGATTACCTGTTGTAGTCCCTGGGTGACTTTTTGCTGCTCCTCACGGGCTACTTTAAACATCTCCGCTTGTGTCACAACAAGCTGTTTCACCAAGGACTCAGTGCCCTCCATTTGTGTTTTGGCCAGGACTTTAGCACACTCTGCCTGGGCCAGCACCAGTTGCTGCAGGGCTGCACTGTTTTCTGCAGCTCTCCTGTTAGTCTCCTGTTGCACAGAGGAGGATTGGATCAGAGCCTTGATAACATCCTCCATGTTGAGCTTTAAATGACTTCTACCCTCAGGCTTACGTGGGTGCCCGCATTCTCCACCATATGTGACAAACCACTTCTTTTACAGGTAGGATTGTCACCGATCTTGCAGTAACCACAGCCTTCTAGGGTATACAAAGTCCAGGACACCTTCAGCTCAGTTTTCCTTTTTTTTATTCAGTTTGAAAGCAGGTACTTTAAATAATAACAAAACAAACAAAATCCCTTGCTCTTACTTGAGCTCTTCCTAGACAGTACTTGCTATCTGCAATTGGGTGGCTTTCCCACTTACCAATTTCCCAAACAAAAGCAATGTCTTTGCAATAAGCGCAGCCTCTCCTAGCTGTCTTTTCCTCTCCCCCTTGGAGCAGGCTGCTCTCTTCTTTTAAAGGCCTGTCTGCTAATTGAGTAGCTACAGGTGAGTGCCAATTAGCTAACTCTTAAAAACCAGATCCAAGCTGTGGTCTGTTATACAGCAACTAGTGCTGTTGGAGCATTGGCCCCCCTGCTCTCCAAATACTCCGCCCCAGGGACCCATACCATGTTTTGCAGAGCATCAGTTATGCATATTGCAAACTGTAACATCTCTCCCTGGGGCATTTAACTGAGAAATCCTCTGGTTGCTGTCTAGCAAATCAGGTCTGATGTATCTCCCATCAACCACTATTCCACCTTTATGCTCACAATACGCACATGCCAATTTTCTGTTTTCTATTTCTAAAAATTAGTTTTATGTATATATTTGTCTCATTTCACTTCACCAACTTAGACTATTGTGTTCTGATCCATCACATACAATTCAGATTAACAAAACATTGAACTTAAGGCTGTAATGTAAAAAAAATAGGTAAAAAGTCAAGGTGGTGAATACGTTGGCAAGGCACTGTATCTGCACACTGAAGTATTCTGAATAATCATGTGCAGCAAGAACAGGGCTAGCACTCTTCATTCAAGTGAGACCTGGTGCTGGTAGAGAGCATCACTTGCACAACCCAACTGGATCCATCTCCTGCTTGCATGCTCTTCACTGACGACCATGGGAATTGCTCTGCAACAAACTCTAGCATGAGCTGACCAGGTGGTCCTCTGACTGCCACAGACCCCAACCACAATTGCTCACAAGTATTGGAGACATATGCTCTCCTACACTCATCCATACTTATCCTGAAGTGAATCGTTGAAACCAGATTAGTACTGAGTAACACCCTGCCTCTACCTAAAAATCATTAGGTCAATATAGCCATACAAGAGGGGAACTGGATTAACACCTGGCTACGGGTTAGAACATTAAAATGTCATCTGGAATTATTGCTCCACTTGAGACCAGACACATACTGTATACTTGAAGTAAACTGCCAATGCAATAGACAGACATGGTAATGTAATCTCTACCCTTGATCATATTTTCCTTACTTCAGTTAATTTCCAGCAAAAAGTATGTAATAACTGTCAAAGAGTTAACTGCATGCATTCAGCCATGGACAGTGCTACTAGTGATAGTCTGTACTTTCTGAACCTTGGTATAGTAAGATATTGTTTTCATAATGCTATAAAGCATACGCCTTGGAGCAAGAGATTAGGAGTGGATGCTCTGCTTGTGCTAGACCTTGGAGATGCCTTGCAAGTTCCCTATGCGTTTATACAGGTGGCACAGAATGTTGCAGGTTTAAGTTTAATCTGCAGGTAATTGCTTCTTTGCAGGGTCTTCAATATCTTCAGGATATCTTCAACCCATTCTGCAATGTCATTTGTGCATATTTGTCTGCTTTAACATCTTTGTTAGAGCTACCTTGTAAGTATGGGCACCTAGCTTTGCAGTCCCAAAAACTTGTTTTCTCTTCTTAATGAATCCGTTGTTCCTTTTGAAATGAAGGGTCATACCACTGCTTGTAGCACATTTTACTGAGAGTAAGCTTCTGTTCAGTTCATGACTTTATATAGCTTTTATCATTCATGGCAATATTTTTGACTTCACTCTTTTGATGAACACACTTGAAGAAACCTCAACCTTTCCCTTCAGTGAAGATGGCTCAGCCATCACCAAGTAAAATGTGGTCTTTGTCTGGTTACGTGAGAAGGACAACGTATTTCACACGTCCTTCTACGTCTCACTTATCCAGACTACAAAGTGAAATATCATTGATTGGGGGTTTGATCCTGAGTCCCATTCCTGTCTATTGGCTCCATGGTCTGGCTGGCTTATGACTTTCCAGAGGTTTTCCTTGGTAAATACAGTTTCCATTTTAAAATTCAATAATAAATAATTCTGAGAGTTGAGCTTTGAAATCGTTTTTTTAGCATTAAATCCTTCACCAATATCCATTGTGCCTTGGGAGAGAAATGTTTGCCAGAACAAATAGCAGTTATCCGCTCTGGCTATTAACACAGCAAACATACTTCCTGTAGCCAAGTTCCCATTCTGCTTCCCTTCTACGAAATACCACCTTTAGGGTCTCTTTTCAGTGAGAGTCTCACTTCCTCTGCTAGCAGTCTCTGTCATTCTGGGGTTCATAGCCTGGAACATAAATCTGGGTTATGGACCCATAACCTAATTTCCACAGCTACCAAGGGAGAGGAGATGACATTAATAGGCATTTAGAGTTGTTGAAGTTTCATTTGTGATATATTATTTATATTCGTAGAACTTCAGTTAATTACAGAGACACAGAACGGTGTCTCCTCCCACATACAAGTGAGAGCTTGGAGAGGCAGAAGAGACCTACAGGAGTAGGTGGTAGAGAGAGCCCACACATAGGCACCCATGAAAATAAAATGGACATAATGAGAATAGCAGCCGGAGGAAGGAGCCATAATGAGAATAGAAGCCTGAGGAAGGAGCCATAATGAGAATAGCAGCCTGAGGAAGGAGCCGTAATGAGAATAGCAGCCTGAGGAAGGAGCCGTAATGAGAATAGCAGCCTGAGGAAGGAGCAGTAATGAGAATAGCAGCCTGAGGAAGGAGCCGTAATGAGAATAGAAGCCTGAGGAAGGAGCCGTAATGAGAATAGAAGCCAGAGGAAGGAGCCGTAATGAGAATAGCAGCCTGAGGAAGGAGCCGTAATGAGAATAGCAGCCTGAGGAAGGAGCCGTAATGAGAATAGAAGCCTGAGGAAGGAGCCGTAATGAGAATAGAAGCCTGAGGAAGGAGCCGTAATGAGAATAGAAGCCTGAGGAAGGAGCCGTAATGAGAATAGAAGCCTGAGGAAGGAGCCGTAATGAGAATAGAAGCCTGTGGAAGGAGCCGTAATGAGAATAGAAGCCTGAGGAAGGAGCCGTAATGAGAATAGAAGCCTGAGGAAGGAGCCGTAATGAGAATAGAAGCCTGAGGAAGGAGCCGTAATGAGAATAGAAGCCTGAGGAAGGAGCCGTAATGAGAATAGAAGCCTGAGGAAGGAGCCGTAATGAGAATAGAAGCCTGAGAAAGGAGCCGTAATGAGAATAGAAGCCTGAGGAAGGAGTCGTAATGAGAATAGAAGCCTGAGGAAGGAGCCGTAATGAGAATAGAAGCCTGAGGAAGGAGCCGTAATGAGAATAGAAGCCTGAGGAAGGAGCCGTAATGAGAATAGAAGCCTGAGGAAGGAGCCGTAATGAGAATAGAAGCCTGAGGAAGGAGCCGTAATGAGAATAGAAGCCTGAGGAAGGAGCCGTAATGAGAATAGCAGCCTGAGGAAGGAGCCGTAATGAGAATAGAAGCCTGAGGAAGGAGCCGTAATGAGAATAGAAGCCTGAGGAAGGAGCCGTAATGAGAATAGAAGCCTGAGGAAGGAGCCGTAATGAGAATAGAAGCCTGAGGAAGGAGCCGTAATGAGAATAGAAGCCTGAGGAAGGAGCCGTAATGAGAATAGAAGCCTGAGGAAGGAGCCGTAATGAGAATAGAAGCCTGAGGAAGGAGCCGTAATGAGAATAGCAGCATGAGGAAGGAGCCATAATGAGAATAGAAGCCTGAGGAAGGAGCCATAATGAGAATAGAAGCCTGAGGAAGGAGCCATAATGAGAATAGAAGCCTGAGGAAGGAGCCGTAATGAGAATAGAAGCCTGAGGAAGGAGCCGTAATGAGAATAGAAGCCTGAGGAAGGAGCCGTAATGAGAATAGCAGCCTGAGGAAGGAGCCATAATGAGAATAGAAGCCTGAGGAAGGAGCCGTAATGAGAATAGAAGCCTGAGGAAGGAGCCGTAATGAGAATAGAAGCCTGAGGAAGGAGCCGTAATGAGAATAGAAGCCTGAGGAAGGAGCCGTAATGAGAATAGAAGCCTGAGGAAGGAGCCGTAATGAGAATAGAAGCCTGAGGAAGGAGCCGTAATGAGAATAGAAGCCTGAGGAAGGAGCCGTAATGAGAATAGAAGCCTGAGGAAGGAGCCGTAATGAGAATAGCAGCCTGAGGAAGGAGCCGTAATGAGAATAGCAGCCTGAGGAAGGAGCCGTAATGAGAATAGCAGCCTGAGGAAGGAGCCGTAATGAGAATAGCAGCCTGAGGAAGGAGCCGTAATGAGAATAGAAGCCTGAGGAAGGAGCCGTAATGAGAATAGAAGCCTGAGGAAGGAGCCATAATGAGAATAGCAGCCTGAGGAAGGAGCCGTAATGAGAATAGAAGCCTGAGGAAGGAGCCATAATGAGAATAGAAGCCTGAGGAAGGAGCCGTAATGAGAATAGAAGCCTGAGGAAGGAGCCGTAATGAGAATAGAAGCCTGAGGAAGGAGCCGTAATGAGAATAGAAGCCTGAGGAAGGAGCCGTAATGAGAATAGAAGCCTGAGGAAGGAGCCGTAATGAGAATAGAAGCCTGTGGAAGGAGCCGTAATGAGAATAGAAGCCTGAGGAAGGAGCCGTAATGAGAATAGAAGCCTGAGGAAGGAGCCGTAATGAGAATAGAAGCCTGAGGAAGGAGCCGTAATGAGAATAGAAGCCTGAGGAAGGAGCCGTAATGAGAATAGAAGCCTGAGGAAGGAGCCGTAATGAGAATAGAAGCCTGAGGAAGGAGCCTTAATGAGAATAGAAGCCTGAGGAAGGAGCCGTAATGAGAATAGAAGCCTGAGGAAGGAGCCGTAATGAGAATAGCAGCCTGAGGAAGGAGCCGTAATGAGAATAGAGGCCTGAGGAAGGAGCCGTAATGAGAATAGAAGCCTGAGGAAGGAGCCGTAATGAGAATGGAGCCGTAATGAGAATAGAAGCCTGAGGAAGGAGCCATAATAAGAATAGAAGCCTGAGGAAGGAGCCATAATGAGAATAGCAGCCTGAGGAAGGAGCCGTAATGAGAATAGCAGCCTGAGGAAGGAGCCGTAATGAGAACAGAAGCCTGAGGAAGGAGCCGTAATGAGAATAGAAGCCTGAGGAAGGAGCCGTAATGAGAATAGAAGCCTGAGGAAGGAGCCGTAATGAGAATAGCAGCCTGAGGAAGGAGCCATAATGAGAATAGAAGCCTGAGGAAGGAGCCGTAATGAGAATAGAAGCCTGAGGAAGGAGCCGTAATGAGAATAGAAGCCTGAGGAAGGAGCCGTAATGAGAATAGAAGCCTGAGGAAGGAGCCGTAATGAGAATAGAAGCCTGAGGAAGGAGCCGTAATGAGAATAGAAGCCTGAGGAAGGAGCCGTAATGAGAATAGAAGCCTGAGGAAGGAGCCGTAATGAGAATAGAAGCCTGAGGAAGGAGCCGTAATGAGAATAGAAGCCTGAGGAAGGAGCCGTAATGAGAATAGAAGCCTGAGGAAGGAGCCTTAATGAGAATAGAAGCCTGAGGAAGGAGCCGTAATGAGAATAGAAGCCTGAGGAAGGAGCCGTAATGAGAATAGAAGCCTGAGGAAGGAGCCGTAATGAGAATAGCAGCCTGAGGAAGGAGCCGTAATGAGAATAGAGGCCTGAGGAAGGAGCCGTAATGAGAATAGAAGCCTGAGGAAGGAGCCGTAATGAGAATGGAGCCGTAATGAGAATAGAAGCCTGAGGAAGGAGCCATAATAAGAATAGAAGCCTGAGGAAGGAGCCATAATGAGAATAGCAGCCTGAGGAAGGAGCCGTAATGAGAATAGCAGCCTGAGGAAGGAGCCGTAATGAGAATAGAAGCCTGAGGAAGGAGCCGTAATGAGAATAGAAGCCTGAGGAAGGAGCCGTAATGAGAATAGAAGCCCGAGGAAGGAGCCATAATGAGAATAGCAGCCCGAGGAAGGAGCCGTAATGAGAATAGAAGCCCGAGGAAGGAGCCATAATGAGAATAGAAGCCTGAGGAAGGAGCCGTAATGAGAATAGAAGCCTGAGGAAGGAGCCGTAATGAGAATAGAAGCCTGAGGAAGGAGCCGTAATGAGAATAGAAGCCTGAGGAAGGAGCCGTAATGAGAATAGAAGCCTGAGGAAGGAGCCGTAATGAGAATAGAAGCCTGTGGAAGGAGCCGTAATGAGAATAGAAGCCTGAGGAAGGAGCCGTAATGAGAATAGAAGCCTGAGGAAGGAGCCGTAATGAGAATAGAAGCCTGAGGAAGGAGCCATAATGAGAATAGAAGCCTGAGGAAGGAGCCGTAATGAGAATAGAAGCCTGAGGAAGGAGCCGTAATGAGAATAGAAGCCTGAGGAAGGAGCCGTAATGAGAATAGAAGCCTGAGGAAGGAGCCATAATGAGAATAGAAGCCTGAGGAAGGAGCTGTAATGAGAATAGAAGCCTGAGGAAGGAGCCATAGTGAGAATAGAAGCCTGAGGAAGGAGCCGTAATGAGAATAGAAGCCTGAGGAAGGAGCCATAATGAGAATAGAAGCCTGAGGAACGAGCCATAATGAGAATAGAAGCCTGAGGAAGGAGCCGTAATGAGAATAGAAGCCTGAGGAAGGAGCCATAATGAGAATAGCAGCCTGAGGAAGGAGCCGTAATGAGAATAGAAGCCTAAGGAAGGAGCCATAATGAGAATAGCAGCCTGAGGAAGGAGCCGTAATAAGAATAGAAGCCTAAGGAAGGAGCCGTAATGAGAATAGAAGCCTGAGGAAGGAGCCATAATGAGAATAGCAGCCTGAGGAAGGAGCCATAATAAGAATAGAAGCCTGAGGAAGGAGCCGTAATGAGAATAGAAGCCTGAGGAAGGAGCCGTAATGAGAATAGCAGCCTGAGGAATGAGCCGTAATGAGAATAGAGGCCTGAGGAAGGAGCCGTAATGAGAATAGAAGCCTGAGGAAGGAGCCGTAATGAGAATAGAAGCCTGAGGAAGGAGCCGTAATGAGAATAGAAGCCTGAGGAAGGAGCCGTAATGAGAATAGAAGCCTGAGGAAGGAGCCGTAATGAGAATAGAAGCCTGTGGAAGGAGCCGTAATGAGAATAGAAGCCTGAGGAAGGAGCCGTAATGAGAATAGAAGCCTGAGGAAGGAGCCGTAATGAGAATAGAAGCCTGAGGAAGGAGCCGTAATGAGAATAGAAGCCTGAGGAAGGAGCAGTAATGAGAATAGAAGCCTGAGGAAGGAGCCGTAATGAGAATAGAAGCCTGAGGAAGGAGCCCTAATGAGAATAGAAGCCTGAGGAAGGAGCCGTAATGAGAATAGAAGCCTGAGGAAGGAGCCGTAATGAGAATAGAAGCCTGAGGAAGGAGCCGTAATGAGAATAGAAGCCTGAGGAAGGAGCCGTAATGAGAATAGAAGCCTGAGGAAGGAGCCTTAATGAGAATAGAAGCCTGAGGAAGGAGCCGTAATGAGAATAGAAGCCTGAGGAAGGAGCCGTAATGAGAATAGAAGCCTGAGGAAGGAGCCGTAATGAGAATAGCAGCCTGAGGAAGGAGCCGTAATGAGAATAGAGGCCTGAGGAAGGAGCCGTAATGAGAATAGAAGCCTGAGGAAGGAGCCGTAATGAGAATGGAGCCGTAATGAGAATAGAAGCCTGAGGAAGGAGCCATAATAAGAATAGAAGCCTGAGGAAGGAGCCATAATGAGAATAGCAGCCTGAGGAAGGAGCCGTAATGAGAATAGCAGCCTGAGGAAGGAGCCATAATAAGAATAGAAGCCTGAGGAAGGAGCCGTAATGAGAATAGAAGCCTGAGGAAGGAGCCGTAATGAGAATAGCAGCCTGAGGAATGAGCCGTAATGAGAATAGAGGCCTGAGGAAGGAGCCGTAATGAGAATAGAAGCCTGAGGAAGGAGCCGTAATGAGAATAGAAGCCTGAGGAAGGAGCCGTAATGAGAATAGAAGCCTGAGGAAGGAGCCGTAATGAGAATAGAAGCCTGAGGAAGGAGCCATAATGAGAATAGAAGCCTGAGGAAGGAGCCGTAATGAGAATAGAAGCCTGAGGAAGGAGCCGTAATGAGAATAGAAGCCTGAGGAAGGAGCCGTAATGAGAATAGAAGCCTGAGGAAGGAGCCGTAATGAGAATAGAAGCCTGAGGAAGGAGCAGTAATGAGAATAGAAGCCTGAGGAAGGAGCCATAGTGAGAATAGAAGCCTGAGGAAGGAGCCGTAATGAGAATAGAAGCCTGAGGAAGGATCCATAATGAGAATAGAAGCCTGAGGAACGAGCCATAATGAGAATAGAAGCCTGAGGAAGGAGCCGTAATGAGAATAGAAGCCTGAGGAAGGAGCCATAATGAGAATAGCAGCCTGAGGAAGGAGCCGTAATGAGAATAGAAGCCTAAGGAAGGAGCCATAATGAGAATAGCAGCCTGAGGAAGGAGCCGTAATAAGAATAGAAGCCTAAGGAAGGAGCCGTAATGAGAATAGAAGCCTGAGGAAGGAGCCATAATGAGAATAGCAGCCTGAGGAAGGAGCCATAATAAGAATAGAAGCCTGAGGAAGGAGCCGTAATGAGAATAGAAGCCTGAGGAAGGAGCCGTAATGAGAATAGCAGCCTGAGGAAGGAGCCGTAATGAGAATAGAGGCCTGAGGAAGGAGCCGTAATGAGAATAGAAGCCTGAGGAAGGAGCCGTAATGAGAATAGAAGCCTGAGGAAGGAGCCGTAATGAGAATAGAAGCCTGAGGAAGGAGCCGTAATGAGAATAGAAGCCTGAGGAAGGAGCCGTAATGAGAATAGAAGCCTGTGGAAGGAGCCGTAATGAGAATAGAAGCCTGAGGAAGGAGCCGTAATGAGAATAGAAGCCTGAGGAAGGAGCCGTAATGAGAATAGAAGCCTGAGGAAGGAGCCGTAATGAGAATAGAAGCCTGAGGAAGGAGCCGTAATGAGAATAGAAGCCTGAGGAAGGAGCCGTAATGAGAATAGAAGCCTGAGGAAGGAGCCGTAATGAGAATAGAAGTCTGAGGAAGGAGCCGTAATGAGAATAGAAGCCTGTGGAAGGAGCCGTAATGAGAATAGAAGCCTGAGGAAGGAGCCGTAATGAGAATAGAAGCCTGAGGAAGGAGCCGTAATGAGAATAGAAGCCTGAGGAAGGAGCCGTAATGAGAATAGCAGCCTGAGGAAGGAGCCGTAATGAGAATAGAAGCCTGAGGAAGGAGCCGTAATGAGAATAGAAGCCTGAGGAAGGAGCCGTAATGAGAATAGAAGCCTGAGGAAGGAGCCGTAATGAGAATAGAAGCCTGAGGAAGGAGCCGTAATGAGAATAGAAGCCTGAGGAAGGAGCCGTAATGAGAATAGAAGCCTGAGGAAGGAGCCATAATGAGAATAGAAGCCTGAGGAAGGAGCCATAATGAGAATAGAAGCCTGAGGAAGGAGCCGTAATGAGAATAGAAGCCTGAGGAAGGAGCCGTAATGAGAATAGAAGCCTGAGGAAGGAGCCGTAATGAGAATAGAAGCCTGAGGAAGGAGCCGTAATGAGAATAGAAGCCTGAGGAAGGAGCCGTAATGAGAATAGAAGCCTGAGGAAGGAGCCGTAATGAGAATAGAAGCCTGAGGAAGGAGCCGTAATGAGAATAGAAGCCTGAGGAAGGAGCCGTAATGAGAATAGCAGCCTGAGGAAGGAGCCATAATGAGAATAGCAGCCTGAGGAAGGAGCCGTAATGAGAATAGCAGCCTGAGGAAGGAGCCGTAATGAGAATAGAAGCCTGAGGAAGGAGCCGTAATGAGAATAGAAGCCTGAGGAAGGAGCCGTAATGAGAATAGAAGCCTGAGGAAGGAGCCATAATGAGAATAGCAGCCTGAGGAAGGAGCCATAATGAGAATAGAAGCCTGAGGAAGGAGCCATAATGAGAATAGAAGCCTGAGGAAGGAGCCGTAATGAGAATAGAAGCCTGAGGAAGGAGCCGTAATAAGAATAGAAGCCTGAGGAAGGAGCCGTAATGAGAATAGAAGCCTGAGGAAGGAGCCGTAATGAGAATAGAAGCCTGAGGAAGGAGCCGTAATGAGAATAGAAGCCTGAGGAAGGAGCCGTAATGAGAATAGAAGCCTGAGGAAGGAGCCGTAATGAGAATAGCAGCCTGAGGAAGGAGCCGTAATGAGAATAGAGGCCTGAGGAAGGAGCCGTAATGAGAATAGAAGCCTGAGGAAGGAGCCGTAATGAGAATGGAGCCGTAATGAGAATAGAAGCCTGAGGAAGGAGCCATAATAAGAATAGAAGCCTGAGGAAGGAGCCATAATGAGAATAGCAGCCTGAGGAAGGAGCCGTAATGAGAATAGCAGCCTGAGGAAGGAGCCGTAATGAGAACAGAAGCCTGAGGAAGGAGCCGTAATGAGAATAGAAGCCTGAGGAAGGAGCCGTAATGAGAATAGAAGCCTGAGGAAGGAGCCGTAATGAGAATAGCAGCCTGAGGAAGGAGCCTTAATGAGAATAGAAGCCTGAGGAAGGAGCCGTAATGAGAATAGAAGCCTGAGGAAGGAGCCGTAATGAGAATAGAAGCCTGAGGAAGGAGCCGTAATGAGAATAGAAGCCTGAGGAAGGAGCCGTAATGAGAATAGAAGCCTGAGGAAGGAGCCATAATGAGAATAGAAGCCTGAGGAAGGAGCCGTAATGAGAATAGAAGCCTGAGGAAGGAGCCGTAATGAGAATAGAAGCCTGAGGAAGGAGCCGTAATGAGAATAGAAGCTTGAGGAAGGAGCCGTAATGAGAATAGAAGCCTGAGGAAGGAGCCTTAATGAGAATAGAAGCCTGAGGAAGGAGCCGTAATGAGAATAGAAGCCTGAGGAAGGAGCCGTAATGAGAATAGAAGCCTGAGGAAGGAGCCGTAATGAGAATAGCAGCCTGAGGAAGGAGCCGTAATGAGAATAGAGGCCTGAGGAAGGAGCCGTAATGAGAATAGAAGCCTGAGGAAGGAGCCGTAATGAGAATGGAGCCGTAATGAGAATAGAAGCCTGAGGAAGGAGCCATAATAACAATAGAAGCCTGAGGAAGGAGCCATAATGAGAATAGCAGCCTGAGGAAGGAGCCGTAATGAGAATAGCAGCCTGAGGAAGGAGCCGTAATGAGAATAGAAGCCTGAGGAAGGAGCCATAATGAGAATAGAAGCCTGAGGAAAGAGCCATAATGAGAATAGCAGCCTGAGGAAGGAGCCGTAATGAGAATAGAAGCCTGAGGAAGGAGCCGTAATGAGAATAGAAGCCTGAGGAAGGAGCCGTAATGAGAATAGAAGCCTGAGGAAGGAGCCGTAATGAGAATAGAAGCCTGAGGAAGCCTGAGGAAGGAGCCGTAATGAGAATAGAAGCCTGAGGAAGGAGCCATAATGAGAATAGCAGCCTGAGGAAGGAGCCGTAATGAGAATAGAAGCCTAAGGAAGGAGCCGTAATGAGAATAGAAGCCTGAGGAAGGATCCGTAATGAGAATAGAAGCCTGAGGAAGGAGCCATAATGAGAATAGCAGCCTGAGGAAGGAGCCGTAATGAGAATAGAAGCCTGAGGAAGGAGCCGTAATGAGAATAGAAGCCTGAGGAAGGAGCCATAATGAGAATAGAAGCCTGAGGAAGGAGCCGTAATGAGAATAGAAGCCTGAGGAAGGAGCCATAATGAGAATAGAAGCCTGAGGAAGGAGCCGTAATGAGAATAGAAGCCCGAGGAAGGAGCCGTAATGAGAATAGAAGCCTGAGGAAGGAGCCATAATGAGAATAGAAGCCTGAGGAAGGAGCCGTAATGAGAATAGAAGCCCGAGGAAGGAGCCGTAATGAGAATAGAAGCCTGAGGAAGGAGCCATAATGAGAATAGAAGCCTGAGGAAGGAGCCGTAATGAGAATAGAAGCCTGAGGAAGGAGCCATAATGAGAATAGAAGCCTGAGGAAGGAGCCGTAATGAGAATAAAAGCCTGAGGAAGGAGCCGTAATGAGAATAGAAGCCTGAGGAAGGAGCCGTAATGAGAATAGAAGCCTGAGGAAGGAGCCGTAATGAGAATAGAAGCCTGAGGAAGGAGCCGTAATGAGAATAGAAGCCTGAGGAAGGAGCCATAATGAGAATAGCAGCCTGAGGAAGGAGCCGTAATGAGACTAGAAGCCTGAGGAAGGAGCCGTAATGAGAATAGAAGCCTGAGGAAGGAGCCGTAATGAGAATAGAAGCCTAAGGAAGGAGCCATAATGAGAATAGCAGCCTGAGGAAGGAGCCATAATGAGAATAGAAGCCTGAGGAAGGAGCCGTAATGAGAATAGAAGCCTGAGGAAGGAGCCGTAATGAGAATAGCAGCCTGAGGAAGGAGCCGTAATGAGAATAGAAGCCTGAGGAAGGAGCCGTAATGAGAATAGAAGCCTGAGGAAGGAGCCATAATGAGAATAGCAGCCTGAGGAAGGAGCCATAATGAGAATAGCAGCCTGAGGAAGGAGCCATATTGAGAATAGAAGCCTGAGGAAGGAGCCGTAATGAGAATAGCAGCCTGAGGAAGGAGCCATAATTAGAATAGAAGCCTGAGGAAGGAGCCATAATGAGAATAGAAGCCTGAGGAAGGAGCCGTAATGAGAATAGAAGCCCGAGGAAGGAGCCGTAATGAGAATAGAAGCCCGAGGAAGGAGCCGTAATGAGAATAGAAGCCTGAGGAAGGAGACATAATGAGAATAGAAGCCTGAGGAAGGAGCCGTAATGAGAATAGAAGCCCGAGGAAGGAGCCGTAATGAGAATGGAGCCGTAATGAGAATAGAAGCCTGAGGAAGGAGCCATAATGAGAATAGCAGCCTGAGGAAGGAGCCGCAATGAGAATAGAAGCCTGAGGAAGGAGCCGTAATGAGAATAGAAGCCTGAGGAAGGAGCCGTAATGAGAATAGAAGCCTAAGGAAGGAGCCGTAATGAGAATAGAAGCCTGAGGAAGGAGCCATAATGAGAATAGCAGCCTGAGGAAGGAGCCATAATGAGAATAGAAGCCTGAGGAAGGAGCCGTAATGAGAATAGAAGCCTGAGGAAGGAGCCATAATGAGAATAGCAGCCTGAGGAAGGAGCCGTAATGAGAATAGAAGCCTGAGGAAGGAGCCGTAATGAGAATAGCAGCCTGAGGAAGGAGCCGTAATGAGAATAGAAGCCTGAGGAAGGAGCCGTAATGAGAATAGAAGCCTGAGGAAGGATCCATAATGAGAATAGCAGCCTGAGGAAGGAGCCATAATGAGAATAGCAGCCTGAGGAAGGAGCCATAATGAGAATAGAAGCCTGAGGAAGGAGCCGTAATGAGAATAGAAGCCTGAGGAAGGAGCCGTAGATAGAATAGAAGCCTGAGGAATAAGCCATAATGAGAATAGCAGCCTGAGGAAGGAGCCGTAATGAGAATAGCAGCCTGAGAAAGGAGCCGTAATGAGAATAGAAGCCTAAGGAAGGAGCCATAATGAGAATAGCAGCCTGAGGAAGGAGCCATAATGAGAATAGAAGCCTGAGGAAGGAGCCGTAATGAGAATAGAAGCCTGAGGAAGGAGCCGTAATGAGAATAGCAGCCTGAGGAAGGAGCCGTAATGAGAATAGAAGCCTGAGGAAGGAGCCGTAATGAGAATAGAAGCCTGAGGAAGGAGCCATAATGAGAATAGCAGCCTGAGGAAGGAGCCATAATGAGAATAGCAGCCTGAGGAAGGAGCCATATTGAGAATAGAAGCCTGAGGAAGGAGCCGTAATGAGAATAGCAGCCTGAGGAAGGAGCCATAATTAGAATAGAAGCCTGAGGAAGGAGCCATAATGAGAATAGAAGCCTGAGGAAGGAGCCGTAATGAGAATAGAAGCCCGAGGAAGGAGCCGTAATGAGAATAGAAGCCCGAGGAAGGAGCCGTAATGAGAATAGAAGCCTGAGGAAGGAGCCGTAATGAGAATAGAAGCCTGAGGAAGGAGCCGTAATGAGAATAGAAGCCCGAGGAAGGAGCCGTAATGAGAATGGAGCCGTAATGAGAATAGAAGCCTTAGGAAGGAGGCATAATGAGAATAGCAGCCTGAGGAAGGAGCCGCAATGAGAATAGAAGCCTGAGGAAGGAGCCGTAATGAGAATAGAAGCCTGAGGAAGGAGCCGTAATGAGAATAGAAGCCTAAGGAAGGAGCCGTAATGAGAATAGAAGCCTGAGGAAGGAGCCATAATGAGAATAGCAGCCTGAGGAAGGAGCCATAATGAGAATAGAAGCCTGAGGAAGGAGCCGTAATGAGAATAGAAGCCTGAGGAAGGAGCCATAATGAGAATAGCAGCCTGAGGAAGGAGCCGTAATGAGAATAGAAGCCTGAGGAAGGAGCCGTAATGAGAATAGCAGCCTGAGGAAGGAGCCGTAATGAGAATAGAAGCCTGAGGAAGGAGCCGTAATGAGAATAGAAGCCTGAGGAAGGATCCATAATGAGAATAGCAGCCTGAGGAAGGAGCCATAATGAGAATAGCAGCCTGAGGAAGGAGCCATAATGAGAATAGAAGCCTGAGGAAGGAGCCGTAATGAGAATAGAAGCCTGAGGAAGGAGCCGTAGATAGAATAGAAGCCTGAGGAATAAGCCATAATGAGAATAGCAGCCTGAGGAAGGAGCCGTAATGAGAATAGCAGCCTGAGAAAGGAGCCGTAATGAGAATAGAAGCCTGAGGAAGGAGCCATAATGAGAATAGAAGGCTGAGGAAGGAGCCATAATGAGAATAGCAGCCTGAGGAAGGAGCGATAATGAGAATAGCAGCCTGAGGAAGGAGCCATAATGAGAATAGAAGCCCGAGGAAGGAGCCATAATGAGAATAGAAGCCTGAGGAAGGAGCCATAATGAGAATAGAAGCCAGAGGAAGGAGCCATAATGAGAATAGAAGCCTGAGGAAGGAGCCATAATGAGAATAGAAGCCTGAGGAAGGAGTTATAATGAGAATAGCAGCCTGAGGAAGGAGCCGTAATGAGAATAGCAGCCTGAGGAAGGAGCCATAATGAGAATAGAAGCCTGAGGAAGGAGCCATAATGAGAATAGAAGCCTGAGGAAGGAGCCATAATGAGAATAGCAGCCTGAGGAAGGAGCCGTAATGAGAATAGCAGCCTGAGGAAGGAGCCATAATGAGAATAGAAGCCCGAGAAAGGAGCCATAATGAGAATAGAAGCCTGAGGAAGGAGCCGTAATGAGAATAGAAGCCTGAGGAAGGAGCCATAATGAGAATAGCAGCCTGAGGAAGGAGCCATAATGAGAATAGCAGCCTGAGGAAGGAGCCATAATGAGAATAGAAGCCTGCGGAAGGAGCCTTAATGAGAATAGAAGCCTGAGGAAGGAGCCATAATGGGAATAGAAGCCTGAGGAAGGAGCCATAATGAGAATAGCAGCCTGAGGAAGGAGCCATAATGAGAATAGCAGCCTGAGGAAGGAGCCATAATGACAATAGCAGCCTGAGGAAGGAGCCATAATGAGAATAGAAGCCTGAGGAAGGAGCCATAATGAGAATAGAAGCCTGAGAAAGGAGCCATAATTAGAATAGAAGCCCGAGGAAGGAGCCATAATGAGAATAGAAGCCTGAGGAAGGAGCCATAATTAGAATAGAAGCCTGAGGAAATAAGGAACGTCCCACCTTGCGTAGGAGCATATGCTGTTTACCACAAGGTGCGCTGGTGGTGATAGACAAGGAAGAGCGTTATATTATACACAGCCTGGTAAGGGTTATATAAAGACAGAGCTCACCTTAATGAATATTTCCACAAAATGAATCGAGTGAAAAATCTGATCTTTAAAAAAAAAGAATCTTAACTGGTTTATATGAAATAAATGTGTGAATGTGTATAAATACCTCCTTTGATAAAGAACATAAACACAGATATAAACTCCCCCTCATTAGCTTTGCCTCAGAAGGGATAGACTATTCTTCTTAAATCAAGACTAGGTTTTATTAGAATACACACAGACATGTTCAGGTATCTAGATATTAGTGTAAGTTTGTGACAGTTTGAGCCCCTTCAAGGCAAGGACCTGGAGACTTCCTCTGGCTCACTGTCTGAGCTGTCGTGGGTTTTGTCACGATGCACAATCTTATTGGTGAAACGCGTAGAGCTCTGACGGGATGGAGAATGGGTGATGGGCTGAAAGAATAAAAGGACAAAGGTTCATACACAGTACATTGTATACAGGCAGGTCATACACAGCACATTGTATACAGGCAGGTCATACACAGCACACTGTATACAGGAAGGTCATACACAGCACATTGTATACAGGCAGGTCATACACAGCACACTGTGTACAGGCAGATCATACACAGCACATTGTATACAGGCAGGTCATACACAGCACATTGTATACAGGCAGGTCATACACAGCACACTGTATACAGGAAGGTCATACACAGCACACTGTGTACAGGCAGGTCATACACAGCACACTGTGTACAGGCAGGTCATACACAGCACATTGTATACAGGCAGGTCATACACAGCACACTGTATACAGGCAGGTCATATACAGCACACTGTATACAGGCAGGTCATACACAGCACATTGTATACAGGCAGGTCATACACAGCACACTGTATGCAGGCAGGTCATACACAGCACATTGTATGCAGGCAGGTCGTACACAGCACACTGTATACAGGCAGGTCATTTACAGCACACTGTATACAGGCAGGTCAAACAGCACACTGTATACAGGCAGGTCATTTACAGCACATTGTATACAGGCAGGTCATACACAGCACACTGTATGCAGGCAGGTCATACACAGCACACTGTATGCAGGTAGGTCATACACAGCACACTGTATATAGGCAGGTCATACACAGCACACTGTATAAAGGCAGGTCATACACAGCACAGTGTATACAGGCAGGTCATACACAGCACACTGTATACAGGCAGGTCATACACAGCACACTGTATACAGGCAGGTCATATACAGCACATTGTATACAGGCAGGTCATATACAGCACACTGTATACAGGCAGGTCATACACAGCACATTGTATACAGGCAGGTCATACACAGCACACTGTATGCAGGCAGGTCATACACAGCACATTGTATGCAGGCAGGTCGTACACAGCACACTGTATACAGGCAGGTCATTTACAGCACACTGTATACAGGCAGGTCAAACAGCACACTGTATACAGGCAGGTCATACACAGCACACTGTATATAGGCAGGTCATACACAGCACACTGTATATAGGCAGGTCATACACAGCACACTGTATAAAGGCAGGTCATACACAGCACACTGTATACAGGCAGGTCATACACAGCACATTGTATACAGGCAGGTCATACACAGCACACTGTATGCAGGCAGGTCATTTACAGCACATTGTATACAGGCAGGTCATACACAGCACATTGTATACAGGCAGGTCATACACAGCACACTGTATGCAGGCAGGTCATACACAGCACATTGTATGCAGGCAAGTCATACACAGCACACTGTATATAGGCAGGTCATACACAGCACACTGTATATAGGCAGGTCATACACAGCACACTGTATAAAGGCAGGTCATACACAGCACACTGTATACAGGCAGGTCATACACAGCACATTGTATACAGGCAGGTCATACACAGCACACTGTATGCAGGCAGGTCATACACAGCACATTGTATGCAGGCAGGTCGTACACAGTACATTGTATGCAGGCAGGTCGTACACAGTACATTGTATACAGGCAGGTCATTTACAGCACACTGTATACAGGCAGGTCAAACAGCACACTGTATACAGGCAGGTCATACACAGCACATTGTATACAGGCAGGTCATATACAGCACACTGTATACATGCAGGTCATACACAGCACATTGTATACAGGCAGGTCATACACAGCACACTGTATACAGACAGGTTATACACAGCACACTGTAAACAGGCAGGTCATAAATAGCACACTGTGTACAGGCAGATCATATACAGCACAGTGTATACAGGCAGGTCATATACAGCACACTGTATACAGGCAGGTCATATACAGCACATTGTATACAGGCAGGTCATACACAGCACACTGTATACAGGCAGGTCATACACAGCACATTGTATACAGGCAGGTCATATACAGCACATTGTATACAGGCAGGTCATACACAGCACACTGTATACAGGCAGGTCATACACAGCACACTGTATACAGGCAGGTCATACACAGCACAGTGTATACAGGCAGGTCATACACAGCACACTGTATACAGGCAGGTCATACACAGCACACTGTATACAGGCAGGTCATACACAGCACACTGTATACAGGCAGGTCATACACAGCACAGTGTATGCAGGCAGGTCATACACAGCACATAGACATTATTATGGAGAGAACAGTTAGATGGATGGCTTGAACTTGTTTGGGGACATCTCCTTACCCCACAACAAGGCCAAGATGAGGTGCCTAGAGAGGAGGTATGTATTTGGGGAGGGATGGATAGGAGGGGAGTATTTGATGAGCAGAGATCAATGACAGGCATATAGAAATAGGGCACTGATCTGCCTACACTTCTACTGTAAGCAATGTACAGGCCTTTCAGTCTTCTTTGGATCTCAATGTTTAGAGGCACTAGGTTTTTGTGTTGACCCAAGGACTGTCTGTGCGCACAAAGGTGGATCACATAACACACAGTGGGGACAGACAGGCCATATACAACACAGACAAACCGTATACAGCACACGCACAGCCTCAAGAAATCATTACACAAAGGTCATACACAGCACAGAACCAACCTGAAGACCATGCACAGATTGTAAGCAGCACAGCGCACATATACAGACCAAACACAGCAGAGAGCATATACAAACATGATAATACAGACAATACACACATACAAACCATATAGTATAAACACAGAACAGCGCACAGACAGGTAATGCACACCACACAGGCAGAACAAACAGCTCAGGCTGCTGGTACCTTGATTGTGATCAACTCCTCCTCAGATAGCAAGGGGGAGAGTCCATCAGTGCCAGAAGAGGGAGACCGGCGTGGAGAGCGGCGCCGATGGGTTAGGTACGCTCCACCCATATGCTCCTCATTTCGCAAGGTTTCTAGCTGTGAGACACAGACTGACCTCACTGTGTGCAGTTATATGGGACATCAAACCTGTTACAAGGGTTAATTCTGGAATAACAAGACCTGTGTTCATTCCCTAAGAAATGCAACTACTGTCCAACAGGAACTACATTTACATAACTAGGTTAACGAACGTCTGGGAACCTCTGTTTGGTAGAAACAATGAAAGGAGCCATCCCCACCTCCTGATGATCAAACACCAAGAGGTGGGTTTGCTGTATGGAAACAATGTGGAAATTAGCATTTACCCAAAGACGTTTGGGGCAAACAGAGGTGACAGATGGAGCCATGATGACATATACAGGCCATTTGCAGATGGAATTTACCCCTAGCTGCAAAGCATGACTTTACACAAGGTTACAATTTGATTGGCTGGAACAATCTTCAAGGTGTGGTTATGATGCGTATAATTGGACAACATCTACTGGTCTGGGGTATCATTTATTTGTAGCAAAGTAACAGAGGCCAGCTAGAATACTCTACATGCTTGGATGCACTCACTCAGAGACATTAGTATAATATAAGTAGAGACGCTTCTCTCACCACCTCATTGTTCTATGTTAATAAACATTTCCATTTAGAGGTTTAAAGTGCAGTTAGAGTTTTTTTGGGCAGTCAGATGTAAGGTCAGGATATATAGTTCATTCCAGTATTAAGGGTGACTTTAACCACATCCTAACCCCAAAGATCATAACTGGCTGTGCTGCCTGCCATGTGATTACATTACCCCTCACTTTGACCTCCAGGATGCCCTGTGACTCCCTGCTATCCCCACACCCAGCACCACTTCTTTTGTACCTCATACCTGTTTATGATGGGACAAGGTTTTCTCACACGATGTGTGTCCATTAAAGTGAAGTTTGTATTCATCCTAAAATACAGAGATAGAAATAGAGTCAGAATACCTGGCTAAGCAGAGACACAGACAAAATATAGAGAGACAAACAGGACAGACAAACAGAACATCTCTGAGCTCTTCTCACGTTGTGGCCATGTCCTCTGCCGGTGCTGTGAGGATCGATGCTGTAAGAAGGAAGACACAATATGTCTCAGCACTAACATCAGGGACCACTCTAGGCATTGTTTCCTAAATGATATTGAACTAAACTTGATAATGTGCAAAATATTTGTAAAAAGAATATTTTACTTTGTGTGCAATTATTTTTTACAGCGGTGCTTAGATTCTTTCCACTGCTGTCTCAGGAGGAAGTGTCCTTGTAAACTAATGAGCTTTCATTAGCTCCTATGTACATCAGCACTTACAAAAGCCCTGGTAGCTGTATCTGCTCACTTTACATTGTTCGGATAGAAGCTTACTGTGCATTTCATATCACCTCCCAAATAGATGATCGATTCCACTGCAGCAAAGTTGCATATAAAAAGGTAATACATGTTGCCCATTATCAGGTATAGTTCATCAAAAGAGTTAATTTTATATATAGGACGACAGTGGCCCTTGAAACTTCCTACTTACCCCACTCGGGCCACATTCCACTTCCTCTTGGAGTGAGAGAGAACTAGGAGAGAATGAGACATATCTCAGTTTAAGCTTCCAGTATCTCAGCCAGGCTTTAGAGCATAGGAATCACAATGTATAGGGTGTCTGCCACAATGGCTTCCGATTGACTCACAGCTTTTTTATAATAATTTCATTAAAAAGAGCATTATGAGGCAGCCATGCTGGATTGGGGCACATATAGTATTATCTAAACGATTTTAAACATTTTTATAAATACAACAACAAAATTATAGGTACTCAATCTGAGAACGGACAATACCTGAAGTAGGTTTGTCCTATAGGTCTGGTTACCTACTCCGAGAGCAACCTCTTTTAGCTCACTTAAGCCCTTCACATGCAGAAATATCCTGTAGTATATCAGCACCTCTACCCTATTTGCATACATTTTTATAAATGGCACAAAAGGTCAGCTTCCAAAAATACATTTTACACATTAGTATGTATGGCAGGTCGGGCTAGAAGGTTCTATTTAAATTCTGTACTCTGGTAACATTGTATGATATAAGTATATGTATATATAAAATATATAGATATAAGTCATAATTGGAGACAGAGTATAAATATATGCATGGAAATATAGGAGCGGGGGTGGGCATGGTTGTACCATAGGGCCAAATTGAATTTCTTGAACACGGTGTCATGACATTCATTAAAGGGATATGTAAGTGAGCTGGGTTTCAAATGTTGCCTAATAAACAGCTACTGATTAGTAGAAAAATATATATTATATTGAAAAGTTGAATGTACTTACATATTTATATGCTACATAATTATATCAGGATGTGCACACCCATAGGAAGCTTACATAAAGTGTACCCTGCAGGGTACAGTGTGTGACCTCTAAAGGAAATGATGGTTGGTGGGGTCACAGCTGAAATTGCCCATAAGGAGAAAGGCAGAGATTGCCAGATTGTGATACAAATGTTTCAGTCTTTACTTCCTCCTGATTGGCCAAAAACAATTTCAACTTGTATACCAATTTAGCTTGGGTTTGGATGGTGTTAATCCTAAATTTCAACCAACAGAAATTAAAAGGTATTTTGCTAACTTTAAAGTAAGTGTTTAAATGCTTATCTTGGTATTTTTTCATGCAAAAAAAAAAATGTATTCATACACTGCTAATTCTCAATCAGATGCACTCATAATCCAACTCACTTACATATCCATTTAATGATATGAAATGGATTGCAGGTAAGGGATAGTAGTTTCACATCTTTGGATTGGATCAGAAGAGCTCGTCTTTTTTAAATGGTTAATAGACCCTACCCAGTATTCGGCAGAGCAAAAGGTGGAGTTACTTATCAGAAATGTCATATATAGATAGCCTAGAACGGAGAAGAGCAAAGTTCATACTTAGATATTGAGGTGTGGCTACTATAAGGAATGCATATTTTCTTTGCAAGTCATAAAGACATATTTAAGCTGGCTACACAGAGTGGGCTGAGAGGAAAATTGTCCCAAAATATTTGGGTCAGGACAATGAGATGATGCATTGCCTCTCCGGTTCAATCCTCATAATATCCTACTTTTTTGTTTCCCCCAATCACAGTGGTTATATATATAAATAATATATATGAGCTAGTGACTGCTTATGTTTGCTGAGTGGATCAGGGAGGGCATTAAATGACCATAAAGTCGTCAAGTGTGCTTTGCACCATCAGAGGGTAAGAAAACATTTGGAAAATGCTTTAAAAAATTGAAAATTGACCAAGAATTGACTTAGAATATGTCATTTTAGTTTAGCCGTCCCACAAGAATCTGCATTTGCATTGTATTATAGATTTACACTATAGGAGCAGAGCGTGGTGGTGCAGTGGTAGGAAGCTTACATTAAAAATGTTCTTTCATTGGTAAGTCATGGGTTTGATTCCACTGCCTTCAATTTATTTTATTTTTTGGTTTAACCAATTCAATTTAAAGAACAACAAGTGGAAGCCATTGATTTAGGACCAATGATTTACTAATTAATCCATTTTATGAAACCATTGCACCAACACACTCTGCTTTAAATAGTAAGTATACAAGTTAAACAGATTTCTTTATTTGAACCATATATGTGTTGTATAATTATATGAACTAGTTCTTTAACATTTCATAAATATATATATACTTTATGTATATATATATATATATATATATATATATATATATATATACAGTATATATATATACACACACACACATTAGCGACTTGCCCATCAAAAATGACGGCATGATATAGCATTATTGTGTTTTCTGTCTGTTGATGTACTACTTTTCTGTGTACCCTGCATGTCTCCTAAACCCCCCCCTCTCTCCCCCCCCTGTCTCCTTTTCCCTCTCCCTGCCCTGTGTCTCTTCCGCCACCTCTCCCTCCCCTGTGACTCCCCCCCCACCCCTGTGTCTTTCCCCCCTCTCCCTCCCCTGTGTCTCTTAATCCCCCTCTCCCTCCCCTGTGTCTCCTCCCCTCTCCCTCCCCCTCCCCCGTCTCTTCTCCTTCTCCCTCCCCTGTGTCTCCTCCCAAACTTTCACGTGTGTCTCCTCCCCCTCCCTCCACTCTCTCCTACCATTCTCCCTCCCGTGTCTTCTCCCCCCCTTTCCCTCCCCCTCTCCCTACCCCCTCTGCCTCCCCTGTGTCTACTCCCTCCTCTCCCTACACCCCTCTCCCTCCCGTGTCTCCTCCCCCTCTCCCTACCCCCTCAACCTCCCCTGTGTCTCCTTCCCCTCTCCCTCACCTGTGTCTATTTCCCCCCTCTCCCTCCCGTGTCTCCTCCCCCTCCCTCCCCTGTGTCTCTTGCTCCTTTCCCCCTCTCTCTCCCTCCTCTCCCCCTCTCCCTCCTTCCCCCCTCTCCCTCCCGCATCTCTTTAACCCTCTCCCTCCCTCCTCCCTCTCCCTCCCGTGTCTCTTTCCCCCTCTCCCTTTTTTGTGTCTCTTCCCCCTCTCCCTCCCTCTCCCTTCTCCCCCTCCCTCCTTCCCCGCTCTCCCTCCTCTCCCCCTCCTCCCTCCCATGTGTCTCTTCTCCCTCTCCCTCCCTCCCCCTCCTCCCCCTCTCCCTCCCCCTCCTCACCCCCCTCCTCCCTCCCTCCCCGTGTCTCTTCACCCCTCTTACTCCTCCCCCCTCTACCCTCCCTGTGTATCCTCCCCACCTCTCGCCTGTGTCTCTTGACCCCTCTCCCTCCCCTGTGTCTCCTCCCCATGCCTCCCTCACCCTCCTCCCCCTCTCCCTCCTCTACCCCCCTCTCCCTCCCCCTCCTCACCCCCCTCCTCCCTCTCCGTGTCTCTTCACCCCTCTTACTCCTCCCCCCTCTACCCTCCCTGTATCCTCCCCACCTCTCGCCTGTGTCTCTTCCCCCTCTCCCTCCCCTGTGTCTCCTCCCCCTGCCTCCCATGTGTCTCCTCCCCCCCTCTCCCTCCCCTGTGTCTCCTCCCCCCCTCTCCCTCCCCTGTGTCTCCTCGCCCCCTCTCTCTCCCCTGTGTCTCTTCCCCCTCTCCCTCCCCTGTGTCTCCTCCCCCTGCCTCCCCTGTGTCTCTTCCCCCCCTCTCCCTCCCCTGTGTCTCCTCACCCCCTCTCTCTCCCCTGTGTCTCCTTTTCCCTCTCCCTTCCCTGTGTCTCTTCCCCCACCTCTCCCTCCCCTGTGACTCCCCCCCACCTGTGTCTCTTCCCCCACCTCTCCCTCCCCTGTGACTCCCCCCCACCCCTGTGTCTTTCCCCCCTCTCCCTCCCCTGTGTCTCTTAACCCCCTCTCCCTCCCCTGTGTCTCCTCCCCTCTCCCTCCCCTGTCTCTTCTCCTTCTCCCTCCACTGTGTCTCCTCCCAAACTTTCACGTGTGTCTCCTCCCCCTCCCTCCCCTCTCTCCTACCATTCTCCCTCCCCTGTGTCTTCTCCCCCCCTTTCCCTCACACTCTCCCTACCCCCTCTGCCTCTCCTGTGTCTACCCCCTCCTCTCCCTCCCGTGTCTCCTCCCCCTCTCCCTACCCCCTCAACCTCCCCTGTGTCTCCTTCCCCTCTCCCTCACCTGTGTCTATTTCCCCCCTCTCCCTCCCTGTGTCTCTTCCCCCCCTCTCCCTCCCCTGTGTCTCCTCCCCCTCCCTCCCCTGTGTCTCTTCCCCCACCTCTCCCTCCCCTGTGTCTCCTCCCTCCCTCTCCCTCCAGTGTCTCCTCCCTCTCCTTCCCCGGTGACGCCTCTCCCTCCCCTGTGTCTCTTCCCCCCAACCTATCCCCTGTGTATCCTCTCTCCCTCCACGGTGTCTTCTCCCCCCTTTCCCTCCTGCTCTCCATACCCCTCTCCTGTGTCTCCTCCCCCTCTCCCTCCCCTGTGTTGCCTCCCCCTCTCCCTACCCCCCTCAACTTCCCATGTCTCCTCCACACTCTCTCTCCCCTGTGTGTCTCTTCCCCCTCTCCCTCCCGTGTTTCTTCCCCCCTCTCCCTACCCTCTCTCCCTCCCCTGTGTTTCTTCCCCCCTCTCCCTCCCCTGCGTCTCTTCCCCCCTCTCCCTCCACTGTGTCTTCTCCCTCCCCCATTTCCCCTGTGTCTCTTCCCCCTCTCTCTCCCCTGTATCTCTTCCCCCCTCTCCCTACCCTCTCTCCCTCCCCTGTGTTTCTTCCCCCCTCTCCCTCCTCTGCGTCTCTTCCCCCCTCTCCCTCCACTGTGTCTTCTCCCTCCCCCATTTCCCCTGTGTCTCTTCCCCCTCTCTCTCCCCTGTATCTCTTCCCCTCTCTCCCTTCCCTGTGTCTCTTCCCCCTCTCCCTCCCCTGCATCTCCTCCCACCCACGTGTCTCTCCCCCCTTTCCCTACCCCCCTCTCCCTCCCCTGCCTCTCATCCCCCCTCCCCTGTGTCTCTTCATCCCTCTATCCCCCTTCCCTGTGTCTCTTCTCCTCCTCTACCCCCCCTCTCGCCTCCCTCCCAATCCCTCCCCCTTTCCCTAACCCCCTCTCCCTCCCCTGCATCTTCGCCCTTCCTCCCCTGTGTCGCCTCTCCCCTCTCCCTCCCCTGTGTCTCTTCCCCCCTCATCCCTCCTGTGTCTCCCCCCAACCTCTCCCCTGTGTCTCTCCCTTCCCTGTGCCTCTTCCCCCTCTCCCTCCCCTGTGTCTTCTCCCTACCCCTTCCTCCTCTGTATCTCTTCCCCTCTCTCCCTTCCCTGTGCCTCTTCCCCCTGTCCCTCCCATGTCTCCTTCCCCCTTTCCCTACCCCCTCTCCCTCCCCTGCATCTCCTCCCCCACCTGTCTCTCCCCCCCTTTCCCTACCACCCTCTCCCTCCCCTGTGTTTCCTCCCCTCTCTTTCCCCTGTGTCTCTTCCCCCCCTCTCCCTGTCGTGTCTCATCCCCCCTTCTCCACCTCCCCTGTGTCTCTTGCCCCCTGTCCCTCCCGTGTCGATTCCCCCCTCTCACTACCCTGTGTCTCTCCCCCGTCTCCCTCCCCTGTGTCTTCTCCCTCCCCCTCCCCTGTGTCTCCTCCCCCCTTTCCCTACCCCCTCTCCCTCCCCTGCATCTCCTCCCCCCCGTCCCTGTGTCTCTTCCCCCTCTCCCTCCCCTGTGTCTTCTCCCCCCCTTTCCCTTCCGTGTCTCCTCCCTCTCCTTCCCCTGTGATGCCTCTCCCCTCTCCCTTCCCTGTGTCTCTTCCCCGCTCATCCCTCCTGTGTCTCCTCCCAACCTCTCCCCTGTGTCTCCCCCTCCCCTGTGTCTCTTCCCCCCTTTCCCTCCCCCTCTCCCTATCCTGTGTCTCCTCCTCCTCTCCCTACCCCCTCTCCCTCCCCTATGTTGCCTCCCCCTCTCCCTACCCCCTTAAACTTCACCTGTCTCCTCCACCCTCTCCCTACCCTGCGTCTCTTCCCCCTATCCCTCCCCTGTGTCTCTTCTCCCTCTCTGTGTCTCCTCCCAAACTCCCCTGTGTCTTCTCCCCCAATTTCCCTCCCCCTACCCACTCTCCTGTGTCTTCTCCTCCCTCTCCCTCCCCTGTGTCTCCTTCCCCCTGTCCCTACCCTCTCTCCCTCCCCTGTGTCTTCTCCCTACCCCTTCCTCCTCTGTGTCTCTTCCCTCCTCTCCCACCCCTATATCTCCTACCCTATCTCTCTTCCCTGTGCCTCTTCCCCCTGTCCCTCCCATGTCTCCTTCCCCCTTTCCCTACCCCCTCTCCCTCCCCTGCATCTCCTCCCCCGCCTGTGTCTCTCCCCCCCTTTCCCTACCACCCTCTTCCTCCCCTGTGTCTCCTCCCCCCTCTCCTCCCCTGTCTCTCTCCCCCTCTCCTTCCTCTGTGTCTCTTCCCCCCCTCTCCCTCTCGTGTCTCATCCCCCCTCTCCACCTCCCCTGTGTCTCTCACCCCTGTCCCTCCCATGTCTCCCCCCCTCCCTCTCCTTTGTGTCTCTCACCCCTTGTCCCTCCCGTGTCTCCCCCCCTCCCCCTCCCATGTCGATTCCCCCTCTCTCCCTACCCTGTGTCTCTCCCCAGTTTCCCTCCCCTGTGTCTTCTCCCTCCCCCTCCCCCTCCCTTGTGTTTATTCCCCCCTCCCCTGTGTCTCTTCCCCCCTTTCCCTACCCCCTCTCCCTCCCCTGCATCTCCTACCCCCCCCTCCCCTGTCAGCCCTCCCCTGGTGGTTACCATCCTCTGTCTCCATCAGCAGCCTCTGGAACGTCTCAAAGCCTAGGTTCAGCTCTGGATGTTTCTTGAACAATTCCTTGTAGCCAGACTGTTTCCCCTGGATCAGCATACGTTCCCCAAGCTGCCGGGATGCATAAAACACTGTGCGAGCCAATTCAGTAGCCTCACTAGCCTGGTTGAGGGCATCCTCTGTGCAGTGATGTGCCAGCTGCGGGTGATAAGGCATTATTAGACCTGATAACACCGACCCACCATGCTATTTTCACCTCCGTTGCATGGCTACCTCAGTCACTTTTAGTTTTCTCTCTATTTAAACTCTGTTTCCATTACTCACAAGCACTTTTATTTCTCCTCCATCTCCTTTATTCTGTTCTGCACATCTCTCTCTCCATTTGCATTTTCTTCAGCTTCACCACCCTCAAAATCTCCCCTCTCTACCAACTCCTTTTTCTTCCCCCATTTTCCAGCCGCCTCTCTTATCCATTACGTTTACTTTTTAAACCAATACATACAGGCCTAGATCATTCAATTAAACGTCAGCATGTATTAATAATCATACATGTATTGTTAAATATGTCAGTGTGTTTTCTTTTTTTCAGATGATCATATCAAGAGTCTGCCAATAAGATGTAATAAAGCTGTACGAGTCAAATTGGTCCTACATACTCTGAGCATCTCCTCAAATTCATTTAAGTTTAAGGGGACTTAACATTTTTGAACAATTCTAAATATTTAAAACATGAAATGCACAAAAAAATAATGTGTTCCCTATCCATGTCATGGGAAAGCATGCAACATCATTTCTTTGGTCAGGCCTTCTTGGACCTCTTTATTGAGGTGCATAGTTATTTTCTCCAAATCATCTCATTGACATATCCTGGTGGTTATTTACATATGCAAATCAGTAATAAGAATTATTCAGTTTTATAACAAAACTGGAGGAAGTATCTAGAAAAGTGTGTCTATACTGTTAGTCATACAGATTATATATTGTGAGACCTAAGGTAACCCTGGAGGAGCTGCAGAGACTGGAGTATCTGTACATAGGATGACAATAAGCCGTACGCTCCATAGAGTTGGGCTTTATGGCAGAGTGGCCAGAAGAAAGCCATTACTTTCAGCAAAAAACAAAATGGCACGTTTTGAGTTTGCCAAAAGGCATGTGGGAGATTCCCAAAATGTATGGAGGAAGGTGCTCTGGTCTGATGAGACTAAAATTGAACTTTTCGGCCATCAAAGAAAACGCTATGTCTGGCGCAAACCCAACACATCACATCACCCAAAGAGCACCATCCCCACAGTGAAACATGGTGGTGGCAGCATCATGCTGTGGGGATGTTTTTCAGCGGCAGGGACTGGGAAACTGGTCAGAGTTGAGGGAAAGATGGATGGTGCTAAATACAGGGATATTCTTGAGGAAAACCTGCACCACTCTGTGCGTGATTTGAGGCTAGGACGGAGGTTCACTTTCCAGCAGGACAATGACCCCAAACACACTGCTAAAGCAACACTTGGGGGGTTTAAGGGGAACATGTAAATGTGTTGGAATGGCCGAGTCACAGCCCAGACCTCAATCCAATAGAAAATCTGTGGTCAGACTTAAAGATTGCTGTTCACAAGCGCAAACCATCCAAGGAGCTGGAGCAGTTTTGCAAGGAGGAATGGGCAAAAATCCCAGTGGTAAGATGTGGCAAGCTCATAGAGACTTATCCAAAGCTGTGAATGCCGCAAGAGGTGGCTCTACAAAGTATTGGCTTTAGGGGGGTGAATAGTTATGCACATTGACTTTTTCTGTTATTTTGTCCTATTTGTGGTTTGCTTCACAATAAATTAATTCAAGATTGTTAGGCAATGAAACACAAAAAATGCCAAGAGGGGTGAATACTTTTTCAAGGCACTGTACATAGAGGTAAACACATACCTTTTGAACATAAAATGAATGTATACCATTTACAAATATATTTATATTATACAAGCTGTGTATACACTGTATGCATCCATGTTCAACTCTCCTTTACTTTCTCCCTACTTTTCTATATACCTTAGCTACCAATTCTCCTCTCCTCACCGGTCTCCCCATTATCTATACACCCCCCCGTCTTCATCACATTTCCCCCCTTCATTACCTGCGCCGCTTTCTGGGCCTCATCCACCGCTTGCACCAGACTGGCCGCACTTGTTAGTAGATTCACCAGAAGCTCTACATCCTCAGTGTGTTTCTGCACCTCATTTACCAAATTGCCCTCCTGCCCCATAGAAACGCCCTCCTTATTCACAGGCACAGCCTCATCTGTGGGTGAGCTGCCCCCGGGCTGATCCATTGGCAGCACTAGGAAGGCATGTGATTAATTAACATATCAGCACATTATTAATAGCCAGCCCTTCATCATCCTCCAGAGTATTTAGAATTACCCCCGGTATTATTTGATTAATCTCTGGGGACTATAAAAGAGAAAATGTATAGTTTGAAAAACAATATTTACAATTCAAAATGTTCTAAATTACAGTTTAAATGTCATTTGAATTAATTTCTGGACCTTAAATACATGGACTAAAACGTTTCAAATGCCACAGATGAATAAACTCCTACTGCAGTGATATGTAAATGGCTGAGACTAGTCCTGGAGTGTTTAATGGTGGTTAAGGCCCTGTGTGCCCCACCAGACTCCGTATATTTACAGGTCCCAGGCCAGTGTATAATATCGGGGGCTGCTTTGCTGAAATCTGGAAAGTTCCACAAGATGGTTGGAGTGAGTTTGAAATGTGCATCAACTGCTAGGATGCTGTTGCTATGGAGACACCAGTTGCTAAGGGGCTAAGAGATGCTTTGTTGCTAGGAGAGGTGTCAGGCTCTGAGGCCTGCAGAAATATATATAGCACTATACCTCTGTACTGCCCAGCCCTAGAGGTGTCATGCTGTCCACTATGCAGCCCTAGAGGTGTCCGGCTCGGAGGCCTGCTAGCAGTATGGGGAGCACTATACCTCTGTACTGCCCAGCCCTAGAGGTGTCATGCTGTCCACTATGCAGCCCTAGAGGTGTCAGGCTCTGAGGCCTGCAGCAATATATATAGCACTTTACCTCTGTACTGCCCAGCCCTAGAGGTGTCATGCTGTCCACTATGCAGCCCTAGAGGTGTCAGGATCGGAGGCCTGCTAGCAGTATGGGGAGCACTATACCTCTGTACTGCCCAGCCCTAGAGGTGTCATGCTGTCCACTATGCAGCCCTAGAGGTGTCAGGATCGGAGGCCTGCTAGCAGTATGGGGAGCACTATACCTCTGTACTGCCAGCCCTAAAGGTGTCAGGCTCTGAGGCCTGCAGCAATATATATATATAGCACTATACCTCTGTACTGCCCAGCCCTAGAGGTGTCATGCTGTCCACTATGCAGCTCTAGAGGTGTCAGGATCGGATGCCTGCAGCCAGATAGATAGCAATATGCCTCTGCACGTCTCTGCCTTAGAAGTGTCCGGCTCGGAGGCCTGCTAGCAGTATGGGGAGCACTATACCTCTGTACTGCCCAGCCCTAGAGGTGTCATGCTGTCCACTATGCAGCCCTAGAGTTGTCAGGATCGGAGGCCTGCTAGCAGTATGGGGAGCACTATACCTCTGTACTGGCAGCCCTAGAGGTGTCAGGCTCTGAGGCCTGCAGCAATATATATAGCACTATACCTCTGTACTGCCCAGCCCTAGAGGTGTCATGCTGTCCACTATGCAGCCCTAGAGGTGTCAGGATCGGAGGCATTCTAGCAGTATGGGGAGCACTATACCTCTGTACTGCCCAGCCCTAGAGGTGTCAGGCTCTGAGGCCTGCAGCAATATAGATAGATAGATCGATCGATAGCATTATGCCTCTGCACGTCTCTGCCTTGGAGGTGTCAGGCTCGGAGGCCAGCTAGCAATATAGATAGTATTATACATAATTACTGCCCAGCCTTAGAAGAGTCAGGCTCTGAGACTTGCTAGCGGCATTATAATACTACTAGCGACTTGCCGGTCAAAAAATAACGGTCAAAAAAATTTGAAGCAATGGCAATGCTGTTTGCCACAATGTGAAGGTTTTTGTACTGTGAGGTAGAGATGTCGCGAACAGTTCGCCCGCGGACTATTCGCTGCGATTTTGGCATGTTCGCGTTCGCAGCGGACGGCGAACACATGCGCTTTTCGGTTCGCCCCCTATACTTTATCATTGAGGAAACTTTGACCCTGCACCTCACAGTCAGCAGACACATTCCAGCCAATCAGCAGCATACACTCCCTTCCAGAGCCTTCCATCTGAAGGACAGGCTAATATTCTGCTCTGTTTCACCAGTCATAGTTGGTGTACCATACATTGAAAAAAAACAACCCTTTTTTCCTTTAATCTAATTTCAGTTGCCTGCCTGTGTCAGGCTCACAGCTTATATTGTGCTCAGTGAAATAAAACAACACTTTTTTGACTAATAGATTGAATAGCAATTGCCTGCCTTCAGGCGTGTGTGTGAAGCCTATTGCATCTACTCTGCCAACTTTTGCCAGTGCACAGTGATACGTCATATATGGTGCAACCATAGTGTACAGTGACATAAAACAACACTTTATTGACTGTAATCGATTGAATATCAGTTGCTTGCCTACAAGCGTGTGTGTGAGGCCTACAGCGCCTACTCTGCCAACTTTTGCCAGTGCACAGTGAAACTCATATCTGGTGGCACCTTAGATTGCACGCGCAGTGCCCCAAATTTGAAGTAGGAGGTCCGACCAAGCATCTTTTTCCATCTCCCTGATCCAAAAATCAATGCCATATACACGTCCCCTAATAGTGGACGTAACAGGGATTAAACCAATAGGAATAGTACTACTTAACAGTACACACCTTATAATAACGCAGACAGAGGCAACGCAGAGAGAGGAGTCTGAAGAAGAGGAGTCAGAGGAGGAAGGTGGCTCTGAGGAGGTGGAAGACCAAACACAGCAGGCGTCCCAGGGGGCTTGTCACCTTTCCGGGACGCTTGGTGGCTGGGTGGAGGAAGAGACCTTCAATGACATCAGTGAGGACAAGGAACGGTACATGGCTATGAACATGGTTTTGAAATTCGCCTGCCCATTGAAGTCTATGGCTGTTCGCCGGGTTCGCGAACATTTGCTGAAAGTTCGCAAACCGAAAATTTGATGTTCGCGACATCACTACTGTGAGGACCTTCGGCGCTCATTGTGAGTCTCTCCTCTGGTGTGCTTTTGTTCCTCTGAGCAGCCTCTGCGATCATCACAAAGACAGATACATATGTCTATATTTTTGCAAATAATATTATTTTAGCTATTTGCAATTACTATATCTATCAATCAATAGGCTGAAGAGCTAACAATCTGTTTTCATGTTCCTGCAGCATATAATGTCCATTTGGACTGATGCTGGTCTGTGGAGATTGTTTTATGAATGTCCCAACTGTGCATTAGAAATAGGCTGCGTGTGTGAGGGCAAACCGTTGGTTTATTTGTGTAAAGCGCTACTGTAGATGTGTAATGTGATTTGCAAGTTCGGAGTGTAAAGTAACATAGTTTGTGTATGTGCTACCTGGTTCGCGAGTATTAGGTGTCCTCTGTAGTCGTGTATTTTGTACCTCGTACGTTCCTGTGTGAAAGTGGTTCACGGTTGGCGGTGTATTGCACGGTCCAGGGTCGCTTAGCCGATTTGAGTGCCAAAACGCTTGTAAATCGACTTAAATTCGCATTCCTCCTCACTCACAGACGTCCTGGCTGTTCCCCCGTGCTGTGTGTGATGCTTTTGTTGTTTTTCTTGGTGGTTTTCGTGTGTTTTTTTTTTTTTCGCGGTTCGGCAGTTAACTCCGTATTTTCCTAACTCGTATTTTTTTTTTTCTAAGTCCCGCATCTCGTATTTTATTTTTTCTAAGTCCCGCGTCTCGTATTTTATTTTTTCTAAGTCCCGCATCTTGTAATGTTTTTTTTTCTAAGTTGCGCGTTGGCGTGCAAATGGTGCAATTAAATAGGGCTAAAGCACATAGCATTTTTTTTTTTACAGAAGCAAGCTCTTCAGTAACTAAAAACTTATTTTAAGAAAAGATGCTATGTGCTTGTATAGAGCCCTAATTAATTGGGCAAATGGCAATTTAATAAGTCTGTAAGGTGATCCCGCGTTTCCTAAGTGTTTGTAGGCTAAGTTCCGCGTGTTTCCTTTGGCACTCATCGCCCAAGTACTGAGTTGTAGTGCCTTAATGGCTCACCTCGCTACGCAAGGCTCGCAGGCGCTCATCGCCCAAGTGCTAGGAGTTGTAGTGCCTTAATGGCTCACCTCGCTATGCAAGGCTCGCAGGCGCTCATCGCCCAAGTGCTAGGAGTTGTAGTGCCTTAATGGCTCACCTCGCTACGCAAGGCTCGCAGGCGCTCATCGCCCAATTGCTGTGCGTGTTAGTGCCTTAGATCTTCCTTCCCAGATCAGGCTCTAAATCCCAGGAAAGCCAAGTTCTAGAGCTGCTTGATTCTATGTGATACCAAGTCCTAGATGTGCCATGCTCTGCCTCCCTTCAATGCTCAGAGCTACCAAACTGAGGATGCCATCAGACTGTCTCTAAATGTTCCCCATCATGCTTCTTCACTTCTCAGTCCTATAAAAAGTCAGTCTTCAGGCAGAGGAGACATGCTTGACATCACATAGCAGTAGAGATACTTTGTCCCAAGTTCATATGAAAGGGACACTATATAAAATATACCATGCTGAAAAACTTCAGTGAATATGATCAATGTTTTCTAAAAACATCAAAGAGCTGGTGATGCCAGTCAGGGTAGCCCTACAATACCCAGGTATCCATGAGATGCCCAGTTCTAGAAGTTCCTGTGCATAAATGCTGGTGTCCATTCCTAGAGGTGAAGGCCCTGCCTCCCATCCTAAAGATGCCCTACCAAGCCCTTGAGCACCCTCTAATGCCCAAAAGCCCAATAACACAAACGCCAAGTCCAGTTTAATTCTTTAATATCCAACATCATTTTCCATGTGCTGTAAAGTCTCTGTGGTCTCCCACGCCCGTTTGCGGGTCAGCAGGAAACCAAACACAGTGTCCAATATTCCTGCATCCTTCTCGCTTTAAAAAAAAAACAAAAAATAATAAAGAGCTTGGCCCGCGGCCCCTGGACTTCCCCGAGGGATATTGAGTAGTTTTTATTTTTTAATACATTCCTTAATAGTTTGTAATTATTTTTTTTTTTTTTAAATATTTTTTCCTATTTAAAAAAAAAAGGGAAAATGATATCACATACGCCCAGCCTCTCACACGTACAATACACACAGACTCACAACCGCCCATCAGAAAACCCAGTGACAACATCATTAAAATGGTACAGCGACCGAACAGATCATAAAAGGGACTTAAAAAAACAAAACAAAAAAAGTATATATGCACATTTAACTCCTTCTAGCGCCAGAAGAACAATACGGTGCAATTTCTTCTTGTGTTGAAGGGCGTTAAATTCTCTGGCAGATAAGGGTATTTTTACGAGAGGGAGGAAAACAATATTAAGGAAGGGGAGGGGGAGATTATTTACAGAGGAATAGTACCCAGTGGTGTTTGAAGGGGTACGAGGGTGTAGGATTATTGCCAGGGGGAAGAGGGAAGGTCTGGAAGAGTGAGTTTAAATAAAGAGGAAGGGTAGGTGTAAAGTTAAAAGTTGTAGAATGAATTTAGTGACAGTGGGATAAGCAATGAGCAGGAGGGCATGCTTGCCGGAGCAAAGGGTGGAGTGCATGCAAGGCAGTAAGCGGTAAGGCAAGCATGCCAGGCAAGGAGAGGGGTTAGGGAGATAATTGGGAGCAAGGCAATGACAGAGAAGCACACAAGTTAATGAGTAGGAGGACTGGTGGTGACACAAGGTAAAGAACAAGATGGCTGGCAGATACGCTGGTGAGTGCACGCAAGGTAATGAATAGGAGGACCAGCGGGAATGAGCATGGCAGTGAGCATGAAGTCTGGTGAGTGCACACAAGGCAATGAGAAGGACTGGTGGGCATGTGCAAGGCAAAGAGAGAGGTGGTTGGCAGACGCGCTCGTCATTAAGCGAGAGGGCTTGCGAGTGCACGCAAGGCAATGAATGGGAGAGCTGGCAGGTGCACAAGGCGATGCAAGAGAGAGTGGATAATCGAGCAAAGCCTTGACAAAGGGCAAGAGCCAAAAAAAGAAAAGCAAGATGAAGAGATGCAATAATAGGAAGACAGAAGGTTAATAAGGACATGACAATGAAAGCCAGAGATTTGGGTGGTGGAAAAGGAATTAGGAATGTCCCACTGGCATTGGGGGAGTGCTGAATGGAGGAAAGGAAAGAGTGCTTGCTCACTGTGGTTAGGACACAGGGAAGCACTAGGCTCAGGAATAGGACAAATGGGAACCATTAGAGAGTTGAGAGGTGACGCTGGTGCTGCGACTAAGCCCGGCTTCTGATGGGCCTCCAGGACCCCCTCTCCGCAGGGGTTGGGGGCTATTGCGGAGTAGCAGGAGCCCAGCACGGCCCCCTGAGGAAGAGGAAGGGGAGGCAGAGGAGGAAGAGGAGGAGGAAGAAGAGGGCATGACTGAGGACTGAGAGGAGCCGGGAGGGTGTAGACCCCAGGATGATGAGGGGGGAGCTAGAAGGGTAGGCTGACGCCAGAGTTGAGGGGCTCCTGTGTTCTGCACGCCATGACTCCAGTGTGAACCACTGCGGGGTACTGGGCGGGAAGGCCAGCCAGGTGGAGGGGCAGGATAGCCCTGGTTGAAGGCTTCGGCGGGGATACCCGTCAGTGCCATGTTGCTGAATCCCAACCTCATGCTTTCAGAGTCAAAAGCCTCGATTTCCCGGGCCTGGCGCTCTAGGAGACTCCGGATCCGCTCTGAACGCTCACTTTGCAAGGACAGCATCTCCTCCTCTATCTGCAGAGACATGCGAGAAGTCAGTAAGGACAGTCAGGAGCATCATACCTCTTTCAGGATGTGGAAGTCACTCCAATACGTACCCTTTGCTCCAGAAGTGCCCGGCGGATGGAGACTCTCTGCTCCAGCTCTTTGATCTCTCGCTCATGCTGAGCCTCGGTGTGGATCTTTATCTTGCTCTGATAGGCATTGAGAAGTTCCAGCTCCTTCTGCAGTTGAATCCTCAGCTCCTGGTACTCAGACTCTTGGGTCTCATCCAAACGCAACTGGGGGACAAAACAGAACAAGTCACCACCTGAGAGATTACGGAGGCTACCGCACATGTATTACAGATAACCCTAAGATTATTCCTCTAACTGCCATCCATCATTGTTGCCTGCAGTTTGTATCTGCCACTAAAAAACCATAAGCACCCAGTAAATGCCCATACGATATTTGCTACAACAATAAAATTACTTTTACTCTGCAGCCTTCAGACATACTAATCTCAAAGAGAAACATGATGATCTGAATTATTGCACTCTATGTATGTTTAAAATCCGTTCTAAAAAATGAAAAGCATCAAGGTAAAAAGGTTTGACAGTTGATTGTTACTGCTCTGCATGGTGGTGCTGAGAAGTATCCATGTCGGTTCACTGTCCCTTTAAATGATTTGCTCTACACACAACAGAAAAGTGAGAGCAGCAGTTCAGTGGGCCAGGTCTGCGATTGGAGGTACAGTAGGGCACATACCGCCTGCGTGGAGAGCATCTCGTTGATGCTGTGGTCGTACTGCTCAGCGAGGATGGCCAGCTTACGGGTCTGCTCATCTTTCAGCCTCTTAAGGATGCTCTTGTGCTCACTCTTCGGCGTGGTCTCCAGGAGATGATTGCGCAGCGCCTTGTACTGACGGGTCTGGATCTTACATGTGTCCTGGAACTGACGCTTGATCTGGAGTTCCTTTGACTGAGGATAAAGAGATGGACAATGAGGAGGCTGCAAAAGATGTCAGCGAGAAGAAGAGTGCCAATAAAATAAGTGCAAGAGTTGAGATAAACAGAAAGATGGAGAGTAGTGAGATATGGAGTGGGAAAGTAGAGGGAGTGAGGGATATGGTGAAGAAAAATAGGGTGAGATTGGTGGATAGGTGATGATAGAAGGAATGTGAAAAGTAATGAGAGAGAAGAGAAATCAGATGAGCAGAGAGTGAAGGGTAAGGCAGGTGTAACAGGAGGTACTTATAATTATAGAGGAAAGATGCTAAAGATGTAATCCGTTACCAATGTTTCATTACCAGTGCCGTCTCCTACAAGCGTTTCACCGCTAGCAATATGAGAGAACAATCCCTTTGTTTTGGATCCTACAGGTGGGGGAGTTTGGTTGTGTGGTCGCTTACATGGACAGATAACTACCCCAAGGGGCCACTTGTAACAGAATTGATCTAGAATTCACTCCTGCAGTCTCTTCATACACGATGGATCAGCCATCAGTACTTTAGATGCTTATGTTCTCACACGGTGCGATATCCGGATTGTAGACATATTTTGAGAGTCTAGTTTTTAATTACTTTGGGGCTCCCTTAGCCTTTTGCTCCTTTCATAGTGATTGTCAATATATTTCTTTCTTTCCATTTTTGTTTTACAATAAAGTGGTAGACATATTTGCTATGCTCCCATTCCATCAATGTTATAACGATTAGGAGTTGACACTTGTATACGAATACCCTTTAATACACAAAGGTGCTGTGGTTTGTGTCATGTATACAATATTTGATTAAACAGTATTAAATTTACTAGAGTGGAATTAAATAATTAGATGGAAATTAAGGTTATGGGACCATCATACAAACATAGCAGGTAAATGGTAATTCTGTAACACCCTCCCCTGTTCTCTGTGACTATCCTAGTTTTAAAATTCCTTATTAAAATGCAACTACTAACTTTATATCATATATAATAGTTGTAGTACTGAGAGTTGTCGTCACGCTTTTCGTCGACCGCGAGCCTCACAAAGCGACCGCGAGGAACGCAGTTTGCTAATTTAACGGCCAAACTTCGTTCAAGAGCGTAACTCGAAAAACCCCAAAAATAAGCAAAACACTCAAACCCCCAAAAAATCAAACACACTCAGCACAGGGGGAGAGCCAGGAAGCATGGGAGTGAGGTTTGCAAGCGAAATTAAGCCCTATTTGCCGTTTTTCGTTAATCGAAAATCGGCTAAGCAAGGAAAAAACTGGTGGACGAAAAACTTATAAAAACTTAAACAGGATGAAAACGAGGCTCACCTGCCTAAATTTTATTCCAGGGCTCTGCTACCTTTTACAAGTGTTTTGGATCTTACCGTTGTCTCCAAACATAAACCATTGATAACTTGTAAAATGTAAAAGGTTTTTTTTTTTTTTGTTTGTTTTTTTATCTTTACGCTGAAGATCTCTCATCAGCTAACCTATTATCCCACTTTCAAGTTCCCTCATTCCAACAGACTCTGAATTATCCAAATCCTTAGCCAACTAGGGCTCAAAAATTCAATAGTTCTAATTTTTCTGTTTGGGGTTATACAAACTCCCTTTGTTTCCACATACATACCAACTCCTCACACATTTCACAATCTTCGCAAAGAAAACCGCACTGCAAGTCTAAATTTACCTAAATCTCTTAATTCCATAATTAATATGGCACAAAAGACTCCTCATCCCATGAAAAATATTGGCCCCAATAGACAAAGTACCCTTAAACATTTTCTCAGCTATTTCCACTTTCATCTCTAAATATGCCCCGCATTGCCCCCTGATTTCTGACCAGAACGTCTCGTCTCTTCTCTTCTCCCACACACAGGGCATTTTCTACGCTGTTCTGGCTTAATACACCAGTCAACTTTTCCAATACAACCCTACCTAGGACCAACACCCCATCTAGAATCGAAGATCACACCCCAAGGTCCACAACCACCTGCTTCAATGGACCTAGACTAAACCATACCACTGCCCAACATACATACCACCTCATGAAACCGGTGGATTGTAAGCTCTTGGTTTGTTAACTCCACTTGAGTATTTTGTTTAAGAAACAAATGATCAATTTATGACCAGTATCATGTGGTATTGTACACCTAAGTATGTGCCCTCTCTGTAACCCTTTAAGAATTACCCTTCTACAGATCATTGTCCTTTATTATCCCCTCTTGGTTGTCTACAGAACGTTGTCCAGAACACACTCTCCAGTTCCCTGCAGAGCAATGCCACATCTCAATCGTCCTCTCATTCCCTCTGCAGAGCATTGCCCCATCTCAATCATCCGCTCCGTCCTCCGCAGAGCATTGGTCCAGGTTACCCCCTTCTCAGTCCTCAGGTTCCTAATAACATGTTACATTATCAGTCACTTAGCTGCACCCAGTACATATACTTTCCTAAATCCTTAAAGGGCCATTGTAGTTTAAAAAAAAAAAATCTCTAGTATGCATTAACGTTCACCACCTTCCAATGTTTTTTGGATTGTCTTATAGCCCAGAAAAATCTGCTCTAAGATTTTATTCTAAGCAGTTTTAGCTCAATCCCTCACTTTAACATCTTTTTTACAATAACTGCCTACACACGTCAGTGTCCAAGATAAAAATCCACATGTGGAGAATTTGGGAAGAAGAAAGATGCTGCAGATAAGAGCATGTCCGATTGTTTGCTCTAAACTAAACAGAAATATATGGCTTGAAAGTTGGATGCATATTGGCTTTTCCTAAAAATTTGTGTGTATGATGGTGCAGAGTACTTAAGTGTCTCTTATAAAGAAACAGTAGGTGAAAAAGCATGTGGGGAAAAGGTGTTTTCCTTTTTAAAATTGCTACCAATTTAGTTGCATTATGAGATTTTGAAGTTAGGGATATTAGGTGGCTTCTAACCAACTCCCTCTGCAAAACTGCGCAGAGCCACTAAATTGCACCAGCTGTGCCGGCTGAGCAGGGAAGAGATACTTTTTCCAATATTAAACCTACATTGGATGTATTAGTTTTGGTCACCCATAGCAAAGCATTTAAAAAAAGGCATAGATGTTTAGGAAAAGAGACTATGAAATGACAGCACAAGATAAAACAGAAAATGTATATTGACTGCTAAGGGGATGGTACGAGAGAAACATGGGAAAATGGGGGGTGTAATGCTAATAAATTAATTTAAATATAAAATATATATAAAATAATAATGTACAATATTGGAAGGAGAGAGATTAAAACCTACAGGTCTAGAACCAAAGCTTTTACCCATGGCACCATATATCTGGATGAAAAGCAATATATACAGTGGATATAAAAAGTCTATACACCCCTGTTAAAATGTCAGGTTTCTGTGCTGTAAAAAAATGAGACAGAGATAAATCATTTCAGAACTTTTTCCACCTTTAATGTGACCTATAAACTGTACAACTCAATTGAAAAACAAACTGAAAACTTTTAGGTAGAGGGAAGAAAAAATATAAAAGAAAAATAATGTGGTTGCATAAGTCTGCACACCCTTTTATAACTGGGGATGTAGCGGTGTTCAGAATTAAGCAATCACATTCCAAATCATGTTAAATAGGAGTCAGCATATACCTGCCATCATTTAAAGTGCCTCTGATAAACCCCAAATAAAGTTCAGCTGCTCTAGTTGGTCTTTTATGAAATTTTCTTAGTCGCATCCCACAGCAAAAGCTATGGTCCACAGAGAGCTTCCAAAGCATCAGAGGGATCTCATTGTTAAAAGGTATCAGTCAGGAGAAGGGTACAAAAGAATTTCCAAGGCATTAGATATACCATGGAACACAGTGAAGACAGTCATCATCAAGTGGAGAAAATATGGCACAACAGTGGCATTACCAAGAACTGGAGCTCCCTCCAAAATTGATGAAAAGACGAGAAGAAAACTGGTCTGGGAGGCTACCAAGAGGCCTACAGCAACATTAAAAGAGCTGCAGGAATATCTGGCAAGTACTGGCTGTGTGGTACATGTGACAACAATCTCCCGTATTCTTCATATGTCTGGGCTATGGGGTAGAGTGGCAAGATAAAAGCCTTTTCTTACGAAGAAAAACATCCAAGCCAGGCTACATTTTGCAAAAACACATCTGAAGTCTCCCCAAAGCATGTGAGAAAAGGTGTTATGGTCTGATGAAACCAAGGTTGAACTTTTTGGCCATAATTCCAAAAGATATGTTTGGCGCAAAAACAACACTGCACATCACCAAAAGAACACCATACCCACAGTGAAGCATGGTGGTGGCAGCATCATGCTTTGGGGCTGTTTTTCTTCAGTTGGAACTGGGGCCTTAGTTAAGATAGAGGGAATTATGAACAGTTCCAAATACCAGTCAATATTGGCACAAAACCTTCAGGCTTCTGCTAGAAAGCTGAACATGAAGAGGAACTTCATCTTTCAGCATGACAACGACCCAAAGCATACATCCAAATCAACAAAGGAATGTCTTCACCAGAAGAAGGTTAAAGTTTTGGAATGGCCCAGCCAGAGGCCAGACCTGAATCTGATTGAAAATCTGTGGGGTGATCTGAAGAGGGCTGTGCACAGGAGATGCCCTCGCAATCTGACAGATTTGGAGTGTTTTTGCTAAGAAGAGTGGGCAAATCTTGCCAAGTCAAAATGTGCCATGCTGATAGACTCATACCCAAAAGACTGAGTGCTGTAATAAAATCACAAGGTGCTTCAACAAAGTATTAGTTTAAGGGTGTGCATACTTATGCAACCATGTTATTTTATTTTTATATTTTTTCTTCCCTCTACCTAAGAGATTTCAGTTTTTTGTTGCACAGTTTATAGGTCACATTAAAGGTGGAAAAAGTTCTGAAATTATTTATCTTTGTCTCATTTTTTTACAGCACAGAAACCTGACATTTTAACAGGGGTGTGTAGACTTTTTATATCCACTGTATATATATTTATTGTTTATGGATTGAAGAGCGAGGCATTTGTGGGCACATTTGAAAGTCCCTTTGTTTTAGACATTCAAATGTGAACACAAATGTACCATTTATAAACCATAATTTTTTTTATATATATATATATATATATATATATATATATATATATATATATATATATATATATATATATATATATATATATACACACACACACACATATACACCTCATTAAATAAAAAAACTAAACAGCTTTTCACAGGATTGTGCATTTATGAAGCAGAGGACGTGGCGACTTCAGTGTCCCTTTAAATGAACCCATTCCAGACGTTACAACCCAGCACAACATCATTACATCATTAACCCTTTCCATGCTTAGACACAGCCTTGATAGACTAAGACTTTAGTGTAATACTCCAAGACCCCCGCCTCCCAAACAAAGATGGTGATTAAAATAATCAAATAATGAAACACACCGGGATGAGTTCAAGTTCCATAAACACGTTTATTACAAAAAAACAAAAACAAAACAAAACACACAAAAAGGAACACAAAAAAGTAAAGACTTTTACAGTTGGAAAATGAACAAAAATATGGAAGAAAATATATATATATTTGGGGAGGGGATTCAAATAAATAGATTTAACCCCTTGGCTGTCGGGAGATACATTCTAGGCAGCAAAAGGGTTAAAAATAATTAAATATATATATTTTCGTGTTGGTAAAACACAGAAATGTCAGCAGTTTTACAGTGTGCAAGATAGGGGAGAAAATAAATAAAAATTTAAAAAAAAAGAACAAAATGGTACAGAAATTGCAGGTTTATGTACAAAATGCGTAAATTAAAAATGATGAAATACCACAAAAAAAAATAGTGTTTTGTTTTGTTTTGTTTTGTTTTTTTGTCTTGAGCGTTACATTTAAAACGGCTGGTCTCTGGCACAGAAAGGGTTAATAGGCTTCCAGTATCTTCTACAATTGTCTAACTGCTTCTAAAACAAAGCAGCCTCAGAGTCCACTTCACCACTGTAAATACCAACAATACACTGACCCCTGGGTGCCACCGCAGAGAACCAAAGGCTGCAGTACACACACTGACCACTGGGCGCCACTGCAGAGACTCAAAGGCTGCAATACAAGAAGTGACCACCAGGCGCCACCGCAGATCACAGAGTGGTCTCTGGAAGTGGAGATGTTCCCAGTGACCACAACAGCCAACCAATCCACAGGAACGTCCGAACATTACATTCAAAATCACAGAGCATCATGTGCTATAGTATGGGTGCACCTCAACAGGCCCAGATTTAAAGGAACATCACCATGATGCACTTACAGCTTTAAAAAGGGCCCATTTTGGGGGAAAATATTTTACAGGCCATTTTGAGCTGCTGCTTTTGTTTAATATTCAAGAAAATGTGTTTCTGGGAAAGAGCTTTATGGGAACCGGCTTTGCTAACCACAATGGTGCCATTATGGGCTGTATCCAAGCTCTATGAATGGGGTAAAAGCAATATTTACAATTAAAGTGACCATATAATTCTATTACATCTGTTATACAGAAGGGAGAAACCGGTTTCGTCTTGCCGAGTGGGGGGCATAATGGAACCACCGACTGAGGAGTGAAATGCAAACACTCACCAAACTATTGCACAGCATTATATATAAAGTGAAAAGAGCAAGTTAATTTTACACAAACACAATAAATCAAAATATATACGCACTAAAGCTATTTTTACTATATAACTGTCCAACGCAGTAATGAGGACATGATACGAGCCATTTAAAGGGACGGTAAAATACTATTTAAGTCCATGTGCAAATAACCTGTAATTTAAAGCATTTATTACTTTTAGAAAAATTCCTGACATTGGGTGACTTTCGGTCCCTGCCAGGCTCAGCCAACTTAGAAACCCCACAGGTGATGGTTATACCTGGTGGGACATGGTTCCTGTCAGTGATCTAAGGCAGGGTAATAGATATGAAGATTAGGAACCAATCAAACTTAAGAACGTGGGAAATGAATGAATGACTGAATGGCTTTAGGCATTTCTCAAACCCAGGCCAAACCAACAAGATGGGTAAGTAAATGGCAGTCAAAGCCTTGAGTTAGTCCGACATCTTAATGAAGGGGAAGACGCTAATATATATTTATTAATTCCATGTTATTTGTACCCAGCTCTTTCAAAACCTCTAGCTCGGAAACTTCCATGAAATAAAGGATCCACCTCCGCTAAAAGTGTTGTGTCTGTTGTACATCTTTGAAAGAGAAAAATTGAAAATATGTGTCCTTTTAATGCCTGTACATGCCAGATAGGTTATCAAAATGGCAGCCACTGGTTAAACAACTGTACTCAAGCAGCTCAAGCCCTGATCAGTTCTAGTTAAAGCACTAACCAATTACAGCCACTAGATGTCCCCATAATATCACAAGGTGTTCGCTCTACACTGGAGCGCGCAGGAAGTGCACCGAATTGTCAACCCCTTCCCTGCCTCGGAGACCAGCATAAACCGTTAAACAAAAAGAAACAAAAACAAAACAAAGACAACACTTCAACCCTTTAAGTCTGCTCGAGTGGTTTGACCCCGTATAATAACCCTGACAAGACTGATTGTCATGTGATCCCTTCATTCAAAACTCTCCCAACCTGAACTTCCTTTAAAGGCAACTGTGTAAAAAGGCACTCTTTGGTTCGGGGGGGGGAATAGGAATTAGGAATAAGACTAGAAAAGCAGACATGGTCACCTCCTCACCTCCATGGGATAGGTCGATTTGTTCGCTTGGCTGTGCTGTGCCTACCTATTCCTGCCCTGCCAACTGGGGCTCCCCGTTGCTCCCTACGTTTGGCAGCCTCTTTCCTACGTTGCTCACGGCTCATTAGCCTGGGAATGCGGCTTGGCCTCTCCACTCTAAGGAGTCTCAACTTCTCCATAAACACGAGGACTGTAGGTGGCAGGACCCCACAGAGCCTCCTTGCCCCTCTACCTAGGCTGCGGTTCAGAGCCTTTGTCAGCCGTGTGGGAGCCCATATTATCCTCCTCCACCACCAAGCTCTGCCTCCAGTCACTGCATGTGTGCCCCTTGCCAACACAGGGATGCGGCTGCGGTAGCCGCCCTTGTACGTTTTAGGGAAGAGGTAGAAGAGACCGTCTTCTCCTGCTGCCCCACAACGTTGTAAGACTCTAAACACTGGCCTGGGCAAACGCAGAAGTGCCCTGAGCCACAGCCTCCGAGCTCGCTTTGGCCATCCTTTCAACCACTGGTTGTCTGGCCTTCCCACGGAACCAGCCACCAGGAAGAGCGAGAGGAAGAGACCTGGTGAGGTAAACACCCCGACTGCTATAGCTAACACTGGTACATAATATAAGCGCAGGCGGTAGCTGAGGGCAAGGGCAGCCAATGCCCCCCAACTCTGAGCCAGCAGCAGGAAGGAGGTGTGACTTAATGCCAAGACCCAGTGTAGCAGAATATAACCGCACAGCAAGCTGGCTCCCAGAGTTTCCAATGCCACCAGCATAGAATCCATCAGGGACCCCGGGCGCCAGAGGGTGAGAAGGGCCAGCAGCAGGGGGAGCATTGACCATGGGCAGGAGGGGCGACAGGCAGCTAAGAGGGTGAACACAGCACACAAGGCATGGCTGGGAAGAGAAGAAGGGGTGGGGAAGGAATGTGGGCGGGGTGGGGGAGCAGGTGCCGGCTGCCAGTCTGAAGACAGCTCAAAGTAAGGGGCATCTGGATCAGGGCAACCATCTGCTTCTGTGCGCTCTGGGGTCCCCTCAAACACTGCTGGCTCCTCCTCATCCTCAGAACTGCAGAGGCTGAAGGTGCCTTCCTCTCCCCCCTCCTCCTCCACCTCATCCTCCTCATCCTCCCCAGGCCTTACTTTGAGGCTCTTGGGCTGCTGTCGGACCTCGGCGGCGTGTTTCTGCCGCAGCTCTTGCTCCCGACGCTTGTTATACTCCAGCTGGTTGCCCAGCTCCGTCTGGTGCTGCATGCGGATCAGCTCGCTGCGGGTGTGCTGCAGGAGCTGCAGGTGGCGGAACTCCAACTCTTGAGTGCACTCGTGCTGTCGCAGGAGCATTGCGCACTCCAGGTCCCGCTGAGTCTGCTTCTTGTTCAGCTCCTAAGGGAGGATGGAAAAGAAAGAAAGTGGTGGAGAAAGAGGGGGAAAAGGGGATAAAGCACAGGAAATGAGGGGGGGGGGGGGGGGGGAGAGAAACAAGTTAGGAAGTTTGTTCCTTTTTGTTATTTGCAAATTGAGTTACCAATGAAAAAACACATAGCGCGCAATCGGCTGTTCCACACGCACAAAGTTACATTTTACCAGAAAGGAGGTGTATATTATTTGGGATGGTGTATCCATTGTGTGCGTGTTACACAAGTAAAGCTTTGCTCTGATCTGAAACAGGATCAAAGACATGACATCTCGGGTTCTGGCTCAGTCCATTTAAAAAGGACACAAAGCTTTAAATGTACCAATAAATCTAAATTACTGTTAGATACAGTGCCTTGCAAAAGTATTCACCCCCCGTGACTTTTTACCTATTTTGTTACATTACCGCCTTAAATTCAATGTTTTGTTAATCTGAATTTTAGGTGGTGGATCAGAACACAATAGTCTAAGTTGGTGACGTGAAATGAGAAAAATATATACATAAAACTATTTTTTAGAAATAGAAAACAGAAAATTGGCATGTGCGTATGTATTCAACCCCTTTGTTATGAAGCCCATAAAAAGCTCTAGTGCAACCAATTACCTTCAGTAGTCACATAATTAGTGAAATGATGTCCACCTGTGTGCAATCTAAGTGTCACATGACCTGTCATTACATATACACACGTTTTTGAAAGGCCCCAGAGGCTGCAACAACTAAGCAAGAGGCACCACTAACCAAACACTACCATGAAGACCAAGGAACTCTCCAAACAAGTAAAGGACAATGTTGTTGAGAAGTACAAATCAGGGTTAGGTTATAAAATAATATCCTATTCTTTGATGTTCCCCAGGAGCACCATCAAATCTATCAGAACCAAATGGAAAGAACATGGCACAACAGCAAACCTGCCAAGAGACGTCCGTCCACCAAAACTCACGGACCGGGCAAGGAGGGCATTAATCAGAGAGGCAGCACAGAGACCTAATGTAACCCTGGAGGAGCTGCAGAGTTCCACAGCAGAGACTGGAGTATCTGTACATAGGACGACAATAAGCCGTACGCTCCATAGAGTTGGGCTTTATGGCAGAGTGGCCAGAAGAAAGCCATTACTTTCAGCAAAAAACAAAATGGCACGTTTTGAGTTTGCGAAAAGGCATGTGGGAGACTCCCAAAATGTATGGAGGAAGGTGCTCTGGTCTGATGAGACTAAAATTGAACTTTTCGGACATCAAAGAAAACGCTATGTCTGGCACAAACCCAACACATCACCCAAAGAACATAATCATCAGCAGCCGGGACTGGGAAACTGGTCAGAGTTGAGGGAAAGATGGATGGTGCTAAATACAGGGATATTCTTGAGCAAAACCTGCACCACTCTGTGCGTGATTTGAGGCTAGGACAGAGGTTCACCTTCCAGCAGGACAATCACCCCAAACACACTGCTAAAGCAACACTTGGGGGGTTTAAGTGGAAACATGTAAATGTGTTGGAATGGCCGAGTCACAGCCCAGACCTCAATCCAATAGGAAATCTGTGGTCAGACTTAAAGATTGCTGTTCACAAGCGCAAACCATCCAACGTGAAGGAGCTGGAGCAGTTTTGCAAGGAGGAATGGGCAAAAATCCCAGTGGTAAGATGTGGCAAGCTCATAGAGACTTATCCAAAGTGACTTGGAGCTGTGATTGACGCAAAAGGTGGCTCTACAAAGTATTGACTTTAGGGGGTGAATAGTTATGCACATTGACTTTTTCTGTTATTTTGTCCTATTTGTTGTTTGCTTCACAATTAAAAAAATAAATAAAACATCTTCCAAGTTGTGGCATGTTCTGTAAATTAAATGATGCAAATCCTCCAACAATCCATGTTAATTCCAGGTTGTGAGGCAACAAAACACGAAAAATGACAAGGGGGTGAATACTTTTGCAAGGCACTGTAATTGACACTGAATTGCATTGTTAGGCAAAAATGACTCTTCAAGATCTGTGTCTTATCTGAGATCATAAACACTCAAAGCAGAAGTGAGATTAGTAGAAAGAGCATGCCTAGATTGTTAGATCAGATCAATCTCAGGGTTTTAACCCTTACAAAGCTAGGTTATTTTGATTTAATTAACTGGGTGTAAGCTCCTTGGTAATCCCCCCCTACTGCGAGTCTTAGGTAACCTTCCATAAAACACAGAAGCAAAAAGGGAGGATTTTGAAAAGTAATTTATGCCTAAAATAGAGAATTGAAATTAAATGATGCAAACACAAATTTAGAAGAACTGTTTGCAAATGTATATTTTATCATTTAATACTAAAACATTATAAATATTAATGTAATGCAACATTTTAATGTCGGCCATATTTGGACCTTTTATTTGCCCTTTAATAATATCTGGAATAAGACATGTTGAATACTCAATGCATATTTATTTAAAACTGCATTAAACTCTGGCTATACATTATAACAACAATTTTCTCTATGTAAATCATTCACGAGATACTTTGCTTTGAGTCCCAGAGCTAGGAGTGAGAGTAAAAATATTTTATTTTTCAGTAGTAGCAGAAAAAAAAGAAATGTAGCGCCCCTTTAAACATCAGGTGGTTAACATGTACTTATAACCTTCCGACTACTAGAAGAAATAATGTAAACTGAATGGGTGTCCTGTATGTACCATATGGGAGCTGAAAATAATATGTTTGTACGGCTGAATATGGAGACGTCTTATGATACCATGGTCTAGAATGAACAAACGGGAGCCTGAAGTCCTAGAAACCGCCTGTCTGGCTCCTAAGTTTTAGATATTTTGGTCTATCGATGTTCGTGTGTGCGATCACTAAAATATTGTGAGAAATGTTGCCAATTTTCATCATATTTCATTTAGATTGAGGGGGAAAAAATGCACATTTTTCTACTGTCCTGCTTACAGATTTATATTGTACTTTTGCAGACCCTTGGTCAGTTATCCCCCTCACCTCTCTGAGCAGGTCCTGGTCCAGATTATGCCGTGCCAGCAGCATCTTGCGCTTGTACTGTCTACACTGCAACTCGAAGTACTGGCGCTGGCGGCGCAGCAGATTGGCCTCCTCCTCAGCCTGGTAGTGCTGCATACTCTCCTTCTGCCGCAGCAGCCACTCCTGCTTCTCACGCTTTGGAGTGCTCTGGTTCTCCTGTAACTCCTGGAGGATGAGTATAAGGTATGAGAAACATGCACATGCGTGCCACCCCCCCCGGCTGCACGTGCGTTCCACCACCCCCCCCCCCCCCCCCGGCTGCACGTGCGTTCCACCACCCCCCCCCCCCCCCCCGGCTGCACGTGCGTTCCACCACCCCACCCCCCCGGCTGCACGTGCGTTCCACCCCCCCCCCCCCCCCCGGCTGCACGTGCGTTCCACCACCCCCCCCCGGCTGCACGTGCGTTCCACCACCCCCCCCCCGGCTGCACGTGCGTCCCACCCCCCCCCCCCCCCCGGCTGCACGTGCGTCCCACCCCCCCGGCTGCACAAGCCACCCCCCGGCTCTGCACTCTCACCTCTTTGAGCTGTTCCTTGCGGATCTTGTATTGCCGTTTCTGGCTCTCCAGAAGGTTGGTCAGCTCCTTCTTCTGCTGGCCCAGAATGTGCTGCTGGAACTTCTTCTCCTCTGTCATGGCAGCCTTTGCCTGTGGAGAGACCAAGACTTATCTAGATCACTGGTTCCCTAAAGCAAACATACTGATATATTTTCCTTATTTGCGTCTTAGCAATTATAATGTACTGGACACCAAGCCTTTAATGAATAAATAAAATAGGCTCTTGACTTGGCATCTCTGTACTGCTTTCTTGTGCCTTTTTATTCTATAGTCACAGGGGCCACTAGGGCTACACAGACCAGCTTGGGAATCGCTGCTTTAGAGACTTTGCCCATGACCTCCTTCCTTGCTTCACTTCTACACGCTAAGCACATAATACATCTACATGTCTAACGCTAAGTGTCATATGACATAAGTGTCATATGCAGTCTGGGTATGAGCTGGGGCACCCCTTTTTGACCCCAAACCATTACACAGTGCCCTTTTTATCCGGTGTCCGTTGCAATATACAGCCCACAGTGAGGGTGCATAGTTCAGCCAACCCACCCATAGACAGCTGTTTTATCCTTCAGGGACTCGGTGGGACAAGTTGCTGTTCATTTAATGGAATCACTCAAGACCTAATCTATTGTTCTTTAAGAGATTGTATGAGAACTGAAATTAGTGCAGGAAGAAACACACAAATTCTTTAAAATTTATTAACCAATATATATAATTATTCTTTACTGGGGAAGTAATTCTTGTTTGACTAAGCCAGCATGTTAGCCATTAAGAGGTCTTACAGACTTCCATTAGCCCATTGGCACTATGGCTTGCCAAATTTAAGGAATCCCCACTGTTTTAAAAACATTCCTAAAATGGTCTTTTGCATAAAAAATATCAATTAATACCAGTTTCAACCTCATTGTAACCAACAGGAAGCGCACACAGCATATGTACATCTGTAGATTTCATTGGCAGACAAGTGTGACTCCTACATCTATATCACGGCAATTGGCTACTAGGGGAAAGGCCCCAGATTAATTTAACAAATACCCTCTTTCAGATGCAATAAACAAAAAAACTAAGTCAGAGGTGCTCATCAGAGAACGAACTAACCTTAATAGGTTAGTTCTACGGCCATGATAACCCTCTTTTAGCCACTTGTGCCCGTCACAGGGAAAAATATCCTGTAGTATATCAGTCTGGTCCCACTCAGAAGAGTGATCCAGCCCCGAAATACCAGGCAATTCTACCCTGAACAGGAGAAACAGCAAACCCCAGACGCGTTTCGGCCTTTATGGGCCTCGTCAGTGAGGTGCAGCTGAACTCCCTAAGGCACAGTGAGCAAGGGGTCCACATCTGGAGTCCCCTATTACCCTTAGGGAGACTAAAAGAGGTTGTTCTCCTATCATGGCCATAGAACTAACCTATTACGGTTGGTTCGTTCTCCGATTAGCACCTCTGACTTGGTTTATTGCATCTGCAAAAATGCTTTCCATGTCCCTTTAAATCAACAAAATGTAATTGTTTCTCCACATTCAATGTTATCTCCCACTTTTGAAAACAAAAGGAGAAAAACTTTTTTGGTTTTTTTAGCTTTCTAAACATATTTTGCTGATTTCTACCAAAGGAAGCCAATTAAAAAAAAAAAAAAATAGTGTTAATTTAATTGTGTATATTCTAAGGAGTAATGAGGCCCTGGTGCCAGCCATTGCTTTCTTTAACCTCTGTTGGAAATGGAGATCTGCGCTGCAACTGGCACAAGAGTATAAAATGGTATAACACTGTTCGCTCCACTTAATGGATCAAGGAGGTGTTTGTACCAGGAATGGCTCGAATGCAGCAACCGTTTGCGCCGGCTCTACCTGCCTCTCCTTTTACATGTCATTATTTCTCTTATCTTTTGCCATAAATAAGCACACCCTCCTGTCTTTTCTCTTTATTTTTGTTATACAGGTATGTTATTTTATCTTACATTACACTCACACTGAAGTCTGTCATTTGTACCGGTCAGTCTGCCTTTCTGATCCCCTTAGTTTAGATGAGTAATAATACCATTTATCCCCTTTGCCTATGAAACAATTGTTTTCAGTGTAAGCCATAGAAAAAAAAAAAGACTTTAAATGTAAATTTTCCGCAGAAAAATACATTTTTAGTAGTGTTCAACTGATAAAGTTATTGTCATTACCTTTCCAAAGCATAAACCATTCAATTTCTTGTCATGTTTTTGCTTGCTTTCGCTTTTAGATATAAAATTGGACATTCTCCCATGACCTCCCCCATTTCTTACCTCCTTCTCAAAGATGGCCTGGTGTTTCTTTCCCAGCTTGTCAGTCTCTGCACTGAAGTTGCTCCGGTGGGCCTCCAGCTCCTTGTCCAGTCGCTGCTGGTGCTCGTCCAACTCAGATTTCAGCTTGTTCTCCAGAGCCATCAGTTGCTTCTGGTGCTGCCGCCGCATGCGCTTGTATCCCGACATCTGCTCGCGCAGGGCCGAGTCCTGCTCATGTTCCTGGATCTGGCGGGTGACCTGGTTGGGAGGAAAGCAGGAAGTAAGAAAAAGAGGCTGTGGGTATAGAGAGTGAGTGTACAGGGAATGACAGAGGACACTGGCGCTCACCAAGGAAGCTGTGCGGATTGTGGCAAAGTGGTCACGGTTTCGGCAGTATGCGCGGCGCCTGGCTGCAGAAGACGACTGCTGGGGCTCCATTTCAGGCTGGTACGGATCATCGTATATATTATCATGTGCCTGAAGAATAAGTCACACACACATAAATATTCATATCTTGGGTATGTATGTATGTATGTATGTATGTATGTATGTACATTCTTAAGTTCTTATTACAGTAATTTAAAGTACAATCTGGCATCTCATATTTTTGTAATATACTGTCCTCTTGTAGCTGATGAAAGTAGTCATACTGGCCCTAAGAACATTTGCAGTTTCCCTTGCTCTGACTGTAGCCTCAGCACATGCCCTCTTGTTCCTGCACTATGCCTCCCTCCTTTTTCTTACCGGCAGGCGGTGGATGACCGAGCTGTTTGAAGTCACGGTGTGCTCTCCTTCCTGCATCATAGCCATCTCTCCACTGTCGTCCGAGGCATCTGCCAGGCTGTTGACAGAGCTGCTTTGACTGCTGGCACTGATTGACATGCTTGGCACTGATTGGCTGCTTTCCATACTGGTAATAGTGCCCGTACAGTGCAGGAACTGCTCCGTCTCCTAAAGAAGGTGGTAATGATCAGTGCCATCATAGTGGCAGAATATCCTCAGTGGCAACAAAACCCCACTCCAAAACAACTAATGGCACAGCTTTTTCTCTGAACAACTGTTGGTCAACCCCCATTCTACCATCACCTTTAACCTCCCTTAATCTCCCCCTTCATGAGCTCCATATTAACCACAACCACACTTTCTTCTAATAGCCGCCTCTAAGATTCCCCAAGTTTGCCCTTATGAGCTTTCAGTCTCACGTAGCCAATGTCTAAAAACTCTGCAAGTCTCCCCAAACTTGTCATCTATTTTTTACCTTATTCCTAAACGTTGCTCGTCTCTTTTCATCGCCCCAAAACCCAAGCCACATCTACCGACTGCCCGTATCTTAGATGGTTGTCTCCTTCTCTTTACAGTACCTTACTAACATCTAACTCACTATCTCTAACGTGGTGCCTCATCTTATGTTTTACTCTCTCAGTCATCCTCCCGATTCCTTGTCTGGCTGATATAGGAAATTTAAATCTCACTCCCCTCCTATAGGTGTATACTAGCGATTAAGGCGTGAACGTGGCACAAGACATTGACCAAAGGTGACTGTCGTCCCCAATTGATTCATCCGTTACCTCCCCAAATGCCTCTCTCACCTCCTCCTCCTCAGTGGTCTCAGTGTTAGGCCCATTCTGCGTATCCTGGAAGAGGATTTTTTTCATCTTGCGGTACTGCAGATTGTCCAGCTCTCTCACTGCATCCTTAGTGCGCTGGATCAGCTCCATGATCACCGTCTGTGGCCGCTCTCTCTGCAAAAACCGATGCTGGAGGGGGGGGACAGAGAAATAAAGATTCAGCATGAAGAATTACAGTGTCTACGTCATAGGACGCCACAGGAAAGCAGTACGCCCATGTGAGAGCTGCGACATATCTGGATGCTCACCTTCAACAGGATGTCTGAGCTGGGTCTGTCCTGTGGGATCTTCTGCAGACAGGAATCCACAAAGTTTCGAAAATATTCAGACCTGTAGATGAAAGGGCACAAGGTCAGAACCTATCTCTTAGCAAGAGTGTTTTTATCAGCTCGATATGAGTATTTCTACCAAAATCCACCTGCTCCTGATCTTTTGGTCCCACTGGTCACTGCAGCTCTCACACAATCACTTAAGAAATGGCATCTCCATCTCATTGTAAATCTCTACACAGTTTGACAAATCTTTGTAAGCATCTCTCACACATTATATCATCAGATGTGGGTCTGAGAGACACCCGGGGCACTAGTGCACCTGCCCCAGGAAGCCAACCACATTCTACCACTGACAGAGGGTGCCACACGGCACCACACACAGAGCTCAAACACAGACCCAAAGCTCTGTACACTCACCAGTGATTGGACTGTAGGACAGGTGACTCGTTCTGAGCGATGTGGTATAAGGCACTCATTGCATTCATGTTAAACAGGGGAGGTTTCCTCTCCGCTAGACAAGAGGGAGAGAGATTGAAGACTTTTACTTGGTGTGTCATCCTGAAGTTGCACTCAGTAATGGTCAAGCCATTGGTATAGAACAGCAGCACAGCAGTCTCAGTCTTATCAAGCCATTGGTATAGAACAGCAGCACAGCAGTCTCAGTCTTATCAAGCCATTGGTATAGAACAGCAGCACAGCAGTCTCAGGCTTATCAAGCCATTGGTATAGAACAGCAGCACAGCAGTCTCAGGCTTATCAAGCCATTGGTATAGAACAGCAGCACAGCAGTCTCAGTCTTATCAAGCCATTGGTATAGAACAGCAGCACAGCAGTCTCAGTCTTATCAAGCCATTGGTATAGAACAGCAGCACAGCAGTCTCAGTCTTATCAAGCCATTGGTATAGAACAGCAGCACAGCAGTCTCAGTCTTATCAGCCTTAGCAAGAAGCTATCATTGAGCAAGAGCCTGACTTTACAAGTAATTAGCACAACGAGTGACTGCGTACACTCACCTAATTCAATACTTGTGATCCCCAGAGACCAGACGTCCACCTTCCCATCATATTGTCCCTCGTCCATGGCAAGAATCACCTCGGGAGCCATCCTACGAGAGACACAGTCATCAGCAGTGGTCCCAGGAAGCAAAGCAACCATTCAGATACTGATAATCTAATAAATGTCTGGGCACTGGATCAACAAGATCCTCTTCTAGCCCCTTTAGTGCCAGGTATCCCACCCAAATCACAGCCACTAACTAGGCAGCATCATAGGCAAATAAATATAAAAATATTGAAACTAATACTATAAAAGTTGCATTTAACATAATGAAAGCCAGTTGTCCGTAATTATATAGATGTGATTACCATTTAATTAATTCTCTCTAGGAAGCGTTGGTGATGGCCGCTCGCTTCTCTCATCCCTCAGAGTGCGGGCTGCAAGCTGTGAATCTCCATAGTGCATATTCTAATGTGCGAACACCACAACCAGTAGCTTTCTATTGGTCCGTGCAGTCACACGATGTGACTTCTAGTACAGGAGTCAGCACCATATTACTGCGTGAACCAATAGAAAGCGCGTTTTATACATTCTCATCAAAACATGCCAGATTTTGTCCATAAGTGTGGGCATTTTTGTGTGAGATTTTGCACGGCGAAGAGGAGATAATTGTGTACAGGAATATGGTCACCACCTTAACCATGACCTATATAAAGCCACTATATGTAATGAGATTTAGTTTGTAAACTTGTTACTATGGATTCATTGTCTTTTTTGTGGGGACTGCAGCACAAGATATGAAAATAATGGATTCCAGTTGTAAGCAAGGATCAGGTTTGTTTTTAGTAAAAAAAAGAAAATCCCAAACAGACCATAAGTTCTGATATAAGAACAGAATTGGGGCCATTATTGGGATATAAAAGGGTAACTTTTTATACATTTTTACCAATTAGACATTTTTCTTGCACAGTTTTTTCTTTTCTCTTAAGATTAAAGACTCAAATTTAAGTTTTAGAGTCTCAGCCATATGTCAGAAGATATGCAGTGTGCATGTCTGTCTTGTTTAGAATAGAAATAAGGACGAGCAGCACCGGTATTGACACATAAGCATTTTTAGTATTGGCAGTAAGTGGATATTATGTAATGGCCAGCTATGTCCATTAGAAAAAGCAATATGGAGAATCACAGCTTGCTGCCCGCCCATTTCATACAGCCACACAAGTTATGGGAAGAGGGAGAGGACAACATGGCAGCCCTCTAGAAGTGAGCAAAGGGAAATAAATCAATATTTTATAACCCACGGTCCTTCATCACTTTCCGGTCCCTGTACCATATACACACTGTATAGTACTCAGCAGAGCTCGGGCATCGAGTGCCAGGGAGCACCACAGTCAGACATGTCCTATAGACATCAAGTAACTCACCAGTACGGAGTTCCCACAAAGGAATTCGCTGGAGCTACGATGGAGGCAGAGCCAAAATCTCCAAGTTTTACCAAGCCTGGCTCTGTCAGGAGGATGTTCCCAGCCTTCACATCTCTGGGGGAAAGAAAGAGGGAATACGTAAAGTAAAAATGTAAGTTATAATTGTGGATACAATGTTGCTGGTCGGTATGTAATTGATCATTAGTTAAATATCTCTGTGTCAATTGAAGGTACCTGGAAGTTTCCCTGTGTGTAACTTTATCTAATTAACACATATTGATTATATCAGAAACACACATTACATGGATTCATTCTATACACACCCCAGAGATGCCCACATAGGCACCTGGTACTAACCAATAGAAACACTGCATTCAAGTACGTTTTCTTTTAACCCTATACTAACCTTCCAGCCAGTAGCGGCACAGTACAGAGATCCAGAGCAGCACTGCTGCATTCCAGGGGGGAGAGAGGTATGCAGTGGGAACAAAAGGCTGCAAATCCCATTATGCTTTGCTGCGGAGATTGAATCCACATACATGGCAACAGCCACAATGAATTTTATGCCAATTCAGCTTGGATTTTTAGGGGTGTTCCTTCTCAAAATCAACTGCCAGTAAATTGTAGAAATTTGCCATGTTTAGTTTGGGATTTTTTCCATGCATTTTTTTTTTAACCTGAATTTGCCTCTGATAAATGTAGTCAACAGCTACATTTTATATTAAAACAGGTATGACCTAGTCAAGTAAACAGAACCTTTTTTGTGTTTATACAACACATCTGTTGGAGCAATATTGTTTGCAGCTGTGAAATCGTAAATGGATATATGAGGGGGACTTGTCCACACAAACATTTTGAAAAGTAAATTTTAATAAATCTGTCGGCTTCTTTTCTTTATGAAGTATGCACTATGCAGAAAAGCCACATACATTGGCCTTAAAGTAAATTGTGAAAGAAAAAAAAAAAAGACAAGAGGACCACAAAAGGCAGGTCAGGGACCAGGCTGGTCAAGGATAACCATACGATGATGGCTAGTGAGCAGGACTGACTCTTACCTATGGATCATGTTGTGTGTATGGAGGTAGGCCAAGCCTTGCAGTGCACCGTGGGTAATAGCAGCAATCTCCATCTCCTGTAGGGGTTTCTTGTGCACTGAGGAAGGGACATAAACCAATGTTAACCTTTTACACCAAGTGAAACATTATATATATGGTCATCTTTTACACCAAGTGAAACATTATATATATGGTCATCTTTTACACCAAGTGAAACATTATATATATGGTCATCTTTTTACACCAAGTGAAACATTATATATATGGTCATCTTTTTACACCAAGTGAAACATTATATATATGGTCATCTTTTTACACCAAGTGAAACATTATATATATGGTCATCTTTTTACACCAAGTGAAACATTATATATATGGTCATCTTTTACACCAAGTGAAACATTATATATATGGTCATCTTTTACACCAAGTGAAACATTATATATATGGTCACCTTTTACACCAAGTGAAACATTATATATATGGTCACCTTTTACACCAAGTGAAACATTATATATATGGTCACCTTTTACACCAAGTGAAACATTATATATATGGTCACCTTTTACACCAAGTGAAACATTATATATATGGTCACCTTTTACACCAAGTGAAACATTATATATATGGTCATCTTTTACACCAAGTGAAACATTATATATATGGTCATCTTTTACACCAAGAGAAACATTATATATATGGTCATCTTTTACACCAAGTGAAACATTATATATATGGTCATCTTTTACACCAAGAGAAACATTATATATATGGTCATATATATATGGTCATCTCTTAAAGTCCACCACATCACCACACCCACAAAGAACTCTATCCTTTATTTGTAATGTGCCAACATATTCTGTAGTGCTGTACAGGGGTTAATTACAAGGCAAAAACTATTTTAACACATTGCACAAAAATGGAGGGCCCTGGAGCTGAAAATCAGATGAACATGGAGCTTGTTACAGAACCGAAGCAAGAACGAAAACTGGCAAACTTACAGTGTAAACGGTTTGGGTGATAGATACATTGTGCATATTAAGGCTGAACATTATGAGCTTCATTAAAAAGATGATTTTTTATTGTTTTTTGTGAATTTTAAAGGATGTGAGGCAGGACGATAGTCTAATGGAGCGCGTTAAGGAGTTCTAGAGAGTACAGGAAAGAAGGTCATCAGCAGATCGAAGTTGGGGGAGTATTTTGAGATGAGAACAGAGATAGAAGAGGGAACATTATTGTTAAGGGCTCTATATGTTAGGGCAGGGGTGGGCTAGTTTGGCCCTGGAGGGCCACATAAACGCCTGGCTATGAAGATATAATTTCTGTGCACAGGTGAATCAATCCGGATGACTGAAGAAGTGATGGACTCACCTGTGCGCTGCAGGCATATATGTGGCCCTCCAGGACGTGCGTTTCGGTAATGATTTTAACTCTAAAATGTAACTTTTTAGCATTTACAATTGGTCACTTTGTAGAAGCCACTGCATGTACGTGGTCACAGCCTTGTGAATAATACTCACCCTCCAGGAGATCTGAAGCAGAGCCCAGGCAGTACTCCATCACCAGCTGGAGGGGGGGGAAAAAGACAAATCAGAAAACAGCTGCAGAAGTGTGTCAAGAGAGGGCAGAAAGTAAGAAGGGGATGAAATACAGAGAAGGGGAGAAACATGGAAGAAAAGGGAGGAAAGGAAGCAGGGCTGAGCCATGACACGGGGCAGAGAGAAGGAGCCGACACAGGAGAGGTAACAGCAGTGTGAGGAAAGAGGGGGCGTTTGGAAGTGACAGGGCAGCCTGCAGGAGGCTATTGTGATGGCTTGCTCTGTACACACAATGTGCTGCTCCAGCCTCCCACACACAAGGCTCTGCAGAATTAACGAACCAGCGAAAGCAAAATCTGAGTGCAATGTGCCCATGTGAGGTGTAAATAAGTGCCCAAAGGTGGGTGCACCCTGGCACTATCATAAAGCCTCTCCTGCCGCTCCCTTCTTTGGGACGTCAATAATGAATTTAATCTTTTTTGCGGCTTTCACCAGCAGGTATATCTGACATGTTTATGTTCATAAACACAACTACCATCTTACATATAGGTGTGTGGTAATTGTACGACTGGGATCCAACAAAACTGTAAGGTGGTAGTAGTAGTAAATGGTGTATGGGGGACCCTAAAATCGTTTTTTGCAATCTTTAAGCATGAACTTTTAATGACATACTGTGAAATGCGTCCTATAGCTCTACAGTTTTCTATTTGCTGTAAAATTAGAATAAATAGATCACTAAACCGCCTGGAGCAAGGCTGGCCTCATTTAAAATATGTAAATACTTCATCTTAATAGTCAGTTGCCTATAATCATGGACTTTATCTCTCGCAGTAGTGTCAGACTTACTAGTCTGTAGTTCCTTGTGCTTCCAAATCATTCAACATAAGGATTAAATAACTGC